>VZTO01017061.1:28205-60946 GCA_013400615.1 Syrrhaptes paradoxus | reverse complement strand
CACTATACCACACAAAGACAAATTTGAATGTTTTGCCCAAATCTATTTCTACTAAACAGCTCATTTTTGCACGCACAGACTTTTGACTTGGTATTTACAGTCAACAGTCCAAAGGCAACACTGCTAAGAATTACACTTTTAAAAGACAGACAAAAAAAGCTGATGAGAGCAAAAGGAACTAGCATATCCTCATCTTTTGGAAATACCAGTAAGACGATACTAGCTATGGGTCTACACCTCTGATGCCTGCTTCTCTCCCTCTTCAGTAAATGACGGGCCAACAAAGAGTATGGGAGAAGTACTTACCATCTGGACAAGGCAGACAATCAGCAAAGAGTGGTTACAAACAAGCACTTGGCTCTCAGGCTTCCAGAGTCTGACCCCAGAAAGTATATGTGATTTTTAAAAAACAACTCTATATAACAGGGAATCATCTTCTAGGGAGAATGAATAAACAATAGGAAGTTGTCAAGCAGGCTAATCCCCCAAATAAAACCACTTCAATTTTCTTCCTATAGGAATTATATCACACCTATTAAAAAAATGCAAATCAAAATCATCCCTAGGATGAATACCAGACTTACAAGAGGATTAAAACCAACACATCCTAATATCACAAATGTACTTAATTCCCACTTCAATAAAATATTGGAATATCAATTTATTAAAAAGTTATGTGAACTGTACATATGTAAACTGCAATATAGCTGAAAAATCTGAAATATATAATTTTAAAGGAAAATCATTTATTTCTGAAAATATTTAAAATATTGCATTTCTGGCAGCAAATTTAAAAGAAGTGCTCTGGAATGGGTGCAGTCTCTCTGTGCATTTGTCTAACATTTGTCTTCAAGCTGTAAAACATATCTGCTTTCTGATTTTTCATAGCACAATCTTGTGAACACTTTATTTCTGACTTGCAGAGACAGAATTCGATTTCCAAGAACAGCAGCAGAATTTTAACAGGAAATACTGTGGTCCTTGTTGGTGCAGACAACACACTTTCCGAGAGTCCACGACACCTTGGAAATATGCTAGCCATTCTGCATATAAACGCATCAGATTGTGCTTACAAGTTACAGAATAAGTCTTTGATTGATAATTTTTCTGTTTATTTCCGCCAAGGCCACTGAAAATACGAAGGCCTTTTCATCTGAAAGGTTAGCATACATGTCAACTTCTTTCTCTTGTTTCTCTGTAGAAGAAAAAAAAGTCACTATTAGAAGCTTTTTCCATTATCCAAAGTTAATGCAAGTTACATAGTGGTTAATAAATTATGTGGAATGGAGCAGAGGAATTGAAAATAAGTTAGACAATCAACTCCTATGCAGGGAGGAATCGAGAGAGAAGAGGAAGGAATGGAGACATACAAAGATGCTAGAAGAGTCACAGAATTAGTCATCCAAAAGCATGGCTGAATTTCTGTTCTTTAATGACAAAGAAAGTATGAGTCAGTAACATTATATTGATTCCTGACACAAAAGAGTATTCAAGCAGTCCTGCAGTTATGAGGGTTTTTTTTTTTACTTTTACATAAACACCTTCCATCTTAGAAAACAAAGATATTTCTCCATATCCTCTTAAAACTACATTTGTCTTACCATTTTACATTTAAGTAATAGAAACCCCAGGGTCTAATTACAGTGTCCACAACCAATGACATACAGGGCAGAGGCAGGTTCCCAATTTGTCACCATGATAATTTCTGGACTTTATATGCCGCAGACTTTCAATCTTATCCCAGATGCTAACACCTCAACGAGCAAGGAAAAGCCTCTGAACTCCTCTGCTGATGTTGGTTTCTTTCAAGGCCACAGATACACAACAGCAAGCCATCAAGAAGTTTCCATACTGCAGCGCCCAAGTACATTAAGTTGTACTATAGCATATGACAAAACTAATAGAAGAGTACTTTCACAAATACCACTTACTCCAGATCATGACTATTTATATCCCAGTTTAGCTGGCCACAGGTAGCTGACACAACTCACTAAGAAAAAAAAACACATAACAAAAACCAGCTTTGTGAGCAGAAGACTAAGCTTGTAGACACAGAGAAGAGAGGAATCCGTATAGAGCTTTAAGGTTGGTGTCTAGCTGTGGAACTGTTCTTTAATCCAAGTTCCACAGTGCCCTGGACTAATTTACAATCTCAATGCTCACCTGAGAGACCCCTCTGTCTCGTTAACACACAGACACACGCGCACACTCTTTTGACCACAGCACGTTCTGGCAGACTGCTCCACCGAGACAGCTCAATCAGTAATGGGCAAGTGAAAGACAAAAGCAACACTGAGAAATAATGGAAAGCACCACATGGAAAAAAAGAGCATCTCGTATCTCCATTACATTCGATAGTTTTTAAGCTTATGGGTCCACATTTGTAACAACGTTTTCAGGTTTGGCTTCACATCTGACTGTGTCACAGCTACAGACACCGCTCTAAGACTGCCTTCCCTGTGACATCCAAGTGCTTGTGTTAAACAGCTGAGTGGGAAAAACTGAAAAACCCCTTACCACTGTGTTCTGATCCAATACTGATATAGAGACACACAGCAACAAAATCCTCTACTTAAAAGATTTCTAGACAACTTAAATCACACGCAAGCTCACCTCTCCTTGCAAGTAAAATTGCAACGTGAGGAGCCTGGACACACAAAGATGCATCAGCTTTTAATCTGAAAACAAGAAACTTGCCTTAGCAAAGTAAAACAAAACAGAGCATGTTTGATATTTGGAATGTAAATTATTTCTGCTGGTTCCCTGGCTACACAAGACAATATTCTCTAGTGTACTGAGTTTGAAATGAAAGCTAAGAAACCGACTTCTGCTGCAAGTCCTACCCTGTACTTTCAAGACAAATGAGTTTCTATATGTACGGTTAGTTTGGGTTCCTCCACTTCCTCCTTCCCACCATTTACAAATTAACAACACTAGGAGTTGTGTGAACAGACACTACGCACACTGATTATTACACATTACGCTTTTCTATTCTCATATCTAAACCTTTCCCCTTTGTTCATATTTCCTGATCCAAACAAATCCAGCCATCATCTGAATGTGTCAGCACCCAGCAAAATTAAAAATATTGTTTTGGTTGTTTTTCCCCTGTTAGTTAAGAGATTGTAGACTTCTTAGCAAAAAAACTTCCTCAAGTTTCCCTTCCTCCCTGTCCTCTCAAAGTACAGGCTTGTTCTGAGAGACTTCAGCTTTAAAGAACTGAAATCTTGATATTAAACAATACCAGGGACTAACACAGGTTTGCAAGTTTTATGCATTCTTAGGATAATTCCAGTTCTCATCAGTAAGTAGTGAAGTGCTTGCACCTGCCTGATATTTTATCATATGCTAATCATAGGATACCATGGTTTGTACAGACACTATTAAAAGTTTCCACTTCACAGTCGTATCTGAAAGTAGTTTTGACTCACTTCTCTATTATTAGCAAAAGACTGTCTTACAGAATCACAATACCATATTTGCAAGACGTTGAAAATACTAAATCTTTTGATACACAACTAAGAAACTATTTCAGTGAAAATATTCAGTCTTTCTGTAGCATGTCTCACAAACTCAGATCTCCTGCAACCCACTAGGCCCACAGCCCTAAAAATAGCAATTTACGTACATAAATATGGAACCTTCCCCCCTCACAAATTTTGTAAAGCTTCAAAGTCCAAAGTTCTGAGATTCACTACTGAAGATAGTAAACTACTTCAAATGTGCACATTGGGCAAGCAAATGTTTGAGTAATACAGTCAGAAAGTACTGGAAAAGGAAAACTTGGGTCAAGAAATTCAATCCAGCTTTAATTTTCTCAAGATACTGAAATGAATATACCTTTATAAAGATTCACCTCTTGCTAAGTATCAAGTATGCTTTAATAAGACTCCAGGTCACTCTTATGGAGCCTCACTCGATGGTAACCTCTTTCAGGAGCAGAATAACCAATACCACTTCCTCCAGCATAGGAGGGTTTTTCCGTTTGTTTTACTATAATCAACACTGTTACTTAGATAACAAGGCAGCCTGGGAACCTGTCTAGCTGTGTATCACCGTCCCACACAGGAAAATAAAAACCATACCACCATAAAAATCAGAATCAGATTATTATGAAGTTTCTATTTTCAAAATATACTGTAGCATTTCTGACAAAGAAATTAAACAACTCTGACAAGCCAAGCCTGCAGTGAGAAGTTCCTATTTTCCAGGGTCATCACACAGCTCTGAAACATGCAATGGGAACAGACTCTGGGTCCCAGCACTCTGCCATATCCCCTCCATTTACATCAGCTTCCTTCCTCCCCCTCCATTCCTTCTTACTAAATCTGCAGGAAAAATAACCTATTTTAAAAAGCCCTTTTGCTTCTCCTGTTCTTAATTGCTGTTGAATCCTACAGCTCTTTGCTCTAATGTGAGCCAGTCATGAAGGACACAAAAGAACTAGTCAAAGGCACAGACACAACTGGGAACAAGCACGCTATGTATGAAGAAAGCACAACACGAGCAAGGAAGAATGGTACAGATGTCATGGGTATCTTTAGGAAGAAAATTTTCACAGCTGGGTGGTCTTCAAATGGACAGATTATCTGCTCTTGCATGCTAGTACAATTTATAATTCAGGTGTTCTCTGTCCTGCTTTTCACCTACAAATGAAGTGGGCACTGCAGAAGCCTCAGAGGGACCAAATATTTAACAGTTTTGCAAGCAGTGGGCTCTTTTCAAGTCTTTTGAGAGAAAGAAGAATAGCATAACGTCTATTGGCAATTAATGTGTATCCAAAATATCCTAGAAATTCACAATAGGCAAGGAAATAACATACTTAAAAGTCTAACACTAAGTTAATGTCTTGCACTCCAGAGCTGACTTTCAACACTACGCAGACTGATACAAGGACTAGCAATGAGTCACACATAAATCATCTTAATTGGAGTAAAAGAATTAAAGTTGCTTAACGTGCTTTTACGCAAACAACACTAGCAAGCAGCAGGTTTGGTAAAGGAAGAATATTTCTAAAATTCCCCACTAATTACTCCACACGTAGGAGTCCGGCCAATTTTATAAGCCACTTAAAAAGGGAGACGTAAATGTTAACTTGTTTTATCATAATTACTTACAAAATGATGGGTTCTCTGCTGAATTTATTTTTATAGCTGTGACAGTCATATTTTTTTTTCAAATCTGCCCAATCATCACCACAGTGGTCTACACACATTCCAGTCTGACATAACCAGAAGTAAGAAAACATCCTAAGCCCGCTTATTCCTAACCAACAGTGTGTGCTGTACTGGTGAGGAGCAAAAACAATTACAAATGGATGCGAACCCAAGCTCTGCACCAGCTCTGCAGAAGGGCCAAAGAATAAACAGTAGCAGTGGTCACAGTGCCAAGTAAAGGGAATAGCAGGACAGGACAAGAAGATGAAGGGAACCTTCCCAAGTGAGATTCAACTTCAGCAAAAACACAACACCAAACACCAAGAAAACAACACACCACACACACGCTCTTATGAGAAAGATCTCGCTGCATCCATATATCTAGCTTTCTACCTCAGAGCGCTTGCATATTGTTACCCTTTGCAGTATGCAGCAAGAGGTTAAAAACATTCAGCGCAGTTTTGGATAGGAAAACATGTTCTCTAAGCATCCCTTCTTGCTTTTCAAAGACTATAAAACATGCATTAAGAGAATTGAACTTTTCTTTTGATTGCTTAGATTGTTTTCCTCTTTTTCAGGAGACAGGAAAGAAGATTTACTTTTACAGGGCAACCCAACAAACTTGCAAGAATTTTCAAACCAAAGCTGCGTGTGAACTTGACTGGCAGTAACACGCCTAGAAATCATCCCACAGGTGCTAGACAAAGTCTAGCTTGGATCAACAACAAATGGGGAAGCTCTATATTCTGTGAAGCTATGTACATCTATAAACTATATGCAACAGTGAAGAGATTAGACATTAGAAGTGTATTCCTATTATAGTAAAGCAACTGCCATCCAGAAAACACAGAAATAAAATTCCATCTCTTCTTTCCGCAGCCAGAGCACCGAAACAACAAAAAAACCTAACATTTTGTTTTTATAGGAAAGAAACTTTAAGAATGAACAGATTTATATTAAACAGCTGAGACAACAAAACTGGTTTTGAAAAGTCAGAAGTTAAAGGAACACATTGCAACATTTTTGTTAAACACCATTTTTGTTAACACATGAGGTGGCAGCAGAAAAAAACAATTGCAGTTCAGCAAGTTATGCCAGCAGATATGCTTGACAGTTTCAGTAGTTTTAAGAACAAAATCTTCTGTATATTTATATGAAGTCTCGTTCTTCCCCTTCTATCTGCCTTCCAGACTTTTTAAGTCTATGCTAAATTCTAGATTAATTATTCAGGCCTAAAATTAATATCTCCAAAACCACAGATAGCAAAATGAGTGTCAATAGGCCCTTAAAAAAAATAGGACTCTTAAGTGACAATCACATACTTGAAGGGCTCCAAAATTACTCTAGTGCATGTAACAGTCTCTTTATTGTGTAAAGATTAAGAACAGCAAGTCACCAAGGAACCTTAGTAAGCAAGAAGGCACTCTTGCCTCTAGAGCATTATTCTGTAGAAACACGGGACAAAAATTCAGGTTATACTATCGACTCAAGATACGCTTTCTACTTTTGCCCTCCAAAAGCTTTCAAGGAACTTTTTAAGCAATCCAGTCATCCTAACGACTCTCTCATAACAGATATCATCACATTGTTTGTCCTCGTGATATAGAGCAGCAGTACCTCAAAAAAAAAACCAAAATCAAACCAAAAAACCTACTAAGCACTACAGTCCAATGGCTTTCAACTTACATGTTGAAACTTGATCTGGTGACTAAAAATACAGACTTAGTTCTTTGTAGTTAGTTCCAGTCAGACACTGAAACATAAAACCAGAGGTCTACAGATGTAAAATAGTTCCTTCCCCACATTAAGACATCAGGTATTGGCTGAAATAGTCTAGTTACTTAAACTATTTGAATGGTATAAAACTTTATTGATAAAAAAATCTTCATACAAAAAGAAACCCCAAAGTATGCATTTCTCCAGTTCTCATACCTCTTTCTTCCTCGTGCTTTTTGGCTGAGGCACTCTTAGGTCTTCCTCTTCCTCGTCTGCTATGATCTGAATGGCTGTTAGATCTGGATCTTTTCCGGTTTTCTAAGTCTTTATTTACTGAAGAATTTATCTTCTCTCGCTTAACTCTTTCTGTCCGTCTCCTTTTGGCCTCACTTTTGTTTTCTGTGCAAAATGAATAGAGACGGGTTGTTTTCATCTTTGTTGTTAATTTACTCTTAGTGCTTACTCCCCCATCACCTTTTCTTCTTTAAATCTCTTAGCAAAAGCGGTTAGATGTCTATACCTTTACAGAATAATTACATGTGCACGATATCCATGCAGAAATTAAGGTATAAGGTCCAGAAAGACATTTCACCTCTTGATTACAAAGATCAAACCTTTAATTACTTCAAATGCATTTTGCAACATGAGACATTTGCCAGTATATAAAAAGGTCACTTTCCCATGTAAGATGGAAAAAACTGTACAGATCACAGCCAACAGAACAGCCCATTATTTCCACTAGCCAAAAAAAGCTTTTCATACAGGCAAACAGCAAAGCACTTCATCTTCTTTGGACACCAACAATGAAATCATTCCCACTGCTTACACAAATCAAAATGCTGAATCAACAATGCTGTTGGTAAATGCCACATTGATAGCATACGTGTCCCACCACATCTAGCCTATGACAAGGCCTTACAATACTTAAAGCTGAACAGGTGAATTGTTTGCCTACACACTAGAGTATGAAACATGAAACTCAAGTAAAAAGTATTTCATGAGTTTCAAAGGTTGAGGTAGCGAGGGACCTCTGGAGACCAACCTGTCCAGCCTCGCTGCCCAAGCAGGGCCATCAAGAGCCAGTAGCCCAGGACCACTTCCCGATGGCTTTTGAGTATCTCCAAGGATGGAGACTCTACAATCCCTCTGGACAACCTGTGCCAGTGTTTGGTCACCCTCACAGTAAAAATCTGCTTCCTGATGTGAAGAGGGAACAGCCTGTGTTTCAATTTGTGCCCATCACCTCTTGTCCTGTCGCAGGACACCGCTGTAATGAGCCTGGCTCCATCTTCTTTACACCCTTCCTTACACATTGATAAGACTCCCCTGAGCCTTCTCCAGGCTGAACAGTCCCATCTCTCTCAGGCTTTTCTCAGAGCAAAGATGCTCTACTCCCTTCATTATCCTCATGGCCCTTCACTGGACTCTGTCCTTGTCTCTCTTGTACTGGGGAGCCCAGAACTGGACACGGTACTCCAGGTGCGGCCTCACCAGTGCCGACCTGAGGAAAAGGATCCCCTCCTTTGACCTGCTGGCAACACTTTGCCTAACACAGCCCAGAATATCATTAGCTGCCTTTGCTACAAAGGGACATTGCTGGCTCACATTCAACCCGCTGTCCACCAGGACCCCAGGGCTTTCCCAGCAGACTGGCCCCCAGCACAGATTGGTGCATGGGGTTCCTGCTCCCCTAGTGCATTCCTGTGTACGATGCTGAATTATACAAGAGCTTTGCTCTATCATATTATGGCCTTCAGCTTCATTTGGTAACTACTTTATCAACTTCTAAAGTAAATGATCGGGGAGGAGGAAAGAGAATTGACAAACACTTCCAAATAGTACCACAGACATTGCTCAACCTCCTCTACCTCGACAGTTATTTAACATAATGTCATATAATTCCTACAAGCTTGTAAACTGCAATTATCCTTGAAAATAGTTGCACAAAGTATCAAATATTTAGTATCCATTTTGTACATCTGGTAGATAATTTTAAGAAGCAGACATCATAAATCAGATACTTTTTTTTAAACATCTTCCCTGACAGGTGCTTGCTCTGACTAATTCCTACTAGGACCGAAGGAAGTGATAAAAATGAACACAAGGAGAATGTTAATCATGCCAGAATGCATATTCAACCGACTTCTTACTGTGCCCGGCAATAACAAAGGACACATAAGTAAGACACAAAAAATATACCCTTTTTAGATTTAATCAAGCAGAGAGAAGCAAGACCCACCTGGTTTACATTAAACACATAACCAGTTTTATACAAAGTGCCATTCAGGTGTTCATGAATAAGTACAACTCAGCATAATTTCTTCAAAAAAAGAGGATTTTTACTTTCAGAAAACCCAGCTTCAATCAGCATGTGCTCTGAAATGTGATCCCTTTGGCACCTCTAGACATTTAGCTTCAGAACAGAATTAACAGAAAGCTTTCTGTAAGGAGTTATTTTGCAGAGTGACCAATGTGTGCAGCTAGAACGTATACAGAATAAATGCCATCAACACAAGTACAAAGGAAGTAAGATCGAAAACACCAACTTTTTCTCTCCCTCAAAATTCAAGAAAGAATAATATATTAAAAGTCTACCACGCACAAATTCAAGGGAGAGCGAACTGACAACAGTCAATTCACCGAGAAGTAAAATACTCTCCTCTTTGCCTCCAAGAAATAAAGGGAAAGAACTGTTGTCCCCTTCTTCCCATCTCTGTAAGTATTACCTGTGATGGGTGGTGATCTCTCCGCACGTTTAGCATGCAAGAGTTTTCGACTAATAAATATGTAGCCACAGGGACATGATTTACATGCAACGGGAACCTGGGAAAACAAAGGACAAATATTTCAGACCATTTCAAATTATGACAAAATTCCTATCTGATGAAAAAACCCAGTAAGTCGCATTTTGTCCTCAGAGACACCTCTCCGAATTCAGTCTGTAGTGTCAGCCATTACACAATTGCATTTACACAGTGAGAACACATTCTGTTGTGAATCACCCACCAAGCCTTTTCTTTACGCAGTTGTCAGAAGTCAAGCTTGACGTGTACAGCTGTTGTGACCGCTTTGTACTACCAACCCTTTCCCCAGACTGTCAGGAAAGGGGTGGCAGAAAGTGAAGAGCACTAAAGCAAGGATGAATTAGAACAGAAATACAATTTCTCTTCAGAGCTCTCAAACATCTGCAGTCAAATCAGACATCCCCGGTTTTGCTTCCTTCATTTACTTAAAAAAATTTAAGACAAAGTATGAGTTAAAACTGTCAGTACATCCTGAATACCTTCACTTTCAGAAGCATTTGAAAGCAACTCCTCGAGAGAGCGGGAGCAGCTTTAAACAGGAGGCACAACAGAGCCCAGTGCAAAACAGATAAATTTGTACCACACTCTGCAACACTGCTGTAGACAGGCTGGGTGATTCCAGAACGACCTAGCAATTCAAAATGCAAATAACCTACGACTGCTACCCAAAAGCTGACTGCAGGATGAAGAGTTTGGGAGACTAATTCTCCTGATCAGCTAAGCAGTTAGGAACAGTACATTCCCCCAGCATAAGACAACACAAGAAAACCTGGAAACACCACACTTACATGGAAAATGACAAAAACCTTACTCTGAACAACTAAAAAAAAGTGATGCTGATAATGTACAAACCTCACTACCTTCACCTAAAGCCAAGATCTTTTGAGATCTTTTAAAGCAGTAAGGAATACACCATATTGCTTTGATTAGGTTTAAGACTGAAAACACAAATCAAAGCAAGTTTAAACAGAGATCTGGAAGAGATTAACAGACATTAAAGTCGAGTCATGTTGAAGCACAACAGTGGGGAAAAAAAAGCAAGAGGTAATTTCTCAAATGTAATTCTTTAAGACAGGTCTCTACAAGTTTGTCAATGTCCACTGAAACAAACAGGAGAACAGAACCATGGCTGCCTGCTCAGTTCTACTGGACATGCAGAAGAACCAAGTGCCAACGTTCTACCAGTTAGGAAAAAACACTGCCAAATTAGTACATGAATTTGTAAAGGGGAACTTAACTGCTACTCAGAACAAACACATTATTTTGCCTTCTGTAGTTCATCTTAACTGCTGTACTTCACCCTATGAACAGCTTACAGATAGACTTTTCATAGAGGTTTTATGCAACTAGAGACTTCTTAATTCCCTTTATGGGACACTGACACAACTGCAATCGATCTTAAAGCTCAGAATTTAGCAGACTTGTGTGCACACTTATCTCCTTGTTCATAAGTCAGTATAAGAGTACTAAAAACACCATCTAGCAGATAGCCTGTGTATACTGTTAAGGTGATAGAGGAGTCCCATTTTTGAACACCTGGGTCTCTCCAATAATTACATTCCCAGGCTCAGCCTAAAAAAAATTTGGGGAAAACCACCCAAGGGGATTGGAGCAGACCCAGTTATTTTTCAGTGAACTCAACTGTGTTTAACGGAACAACACTGTTCTTGTGTTACAGGTTTGGCATGTAGGTGTGCGTGTCACTTGGGGGAGATTAGGTGGGAAGGGGCTTATTCACTAAAAGATATCAGTTATGCTGCGAAGACCTACACCGATAACATCCTGTAACATAATTATCATGGCAACATAGTCCTACAAACACCATTTTACTCTGTTTAACATTTTCCTAACCAAGAAGAAATGGAGTTTCTCTCATGAGAAAGTTTATCTGAAGCTAAATTAAGAAGTGATAATTACTTCTTCTGATTGACTGCAAGTACTTTAGACTCCCTAGTTTAATGGGGTCATGCTTTTGTTGGGGAAATATAATCAAAACCTTCATTTTTTATTTAAAAAATGTCTAAATGGCAATTACATATCATCTAAATTACAACAGAAGTTGAAAAGCCTAAGAAGTGTTTCTCAATATTGTACTCCAATATTTGTGGCTGTCTAACTATTTCCATGCAAGCCACTTCTAGTGAAGAAATGAGAAACAAATGCTAAGCCCTGATTTATGGAAGAATTTAAGAAATGCTAGTACAGGACACAACCACTTCACAGTCACACAAGAGCTTCCCCCACACTCTGCAAAGGGCTGACTTGTACTGTAGGTTTGAGTTTCTTGTCCTCTCTCAAACAGCTGACACTGGAAAACAAGGTCCTTGGAGCAACGCTTGTGCCAGGGTGGGACACATATCACCTTAATTCCATGTTACCCACAGAAGAGCTGCTAAGATAAAATCTACATTAACATACGCATATCATATGTTTTAGTTTTAAAGCACAAAACAAGGTGAAAGCTTCAGCATTGGCTTAAAAAACCTATGATGTCGGCTTAGCTGCTCTTCATATTGTTGGTGGTTTGACATTCACTACATTTATTTCAAACAAAAAACAAACAAAAAAACCCCAACCACCACCACTCTCATATTCAGCTTCTCACTCATTTTCATTTCTTCTTTCACCAAATGAATAACCAGAACTTGGCACACGATTTTTTCCCTGAAATAGTACTTCAATGACGTGCTTAACGTGAGTGTTTGCAGTGGTTCATCTATTGCTCAAAACACGAAAGGATGCCCCCACACAGCTTAACATTCCAAACTGTTCCCGGATGAGCAAAAACACTATTAAAAATGATGCAAGCCAGAACAAATAAGATTACTTTTTTTTTTAATCTTTGTAAATAAAGAAAAATGGCATGAGATCATTTTTTTAAGTATAGCTAAAATAGCATATATCTCAGCCAAGTTTCAGGATCAAATAACAGAACGCGTTTCCCATGATTTCATGTACAGCCTCTCCCCCTGCCCTGAGCCCCACGCAGCCTTCTGCAGCGCTGTGCCATTGTTCCAGCGGGGCAGCGCTGCTGCAACGAACCGGCCTATTTTTAATAGTAACATCATTACCAGCAAAAAGCATAAATGAAAACAAGCTTGGGATACAGCAACTGTTCAAATCAGCTGTTGTTACAGGGTAAGTAACTCCATTTGGTACCCATGACAAAACTGCCGTGAGACATAAACAACAGCTCCCATATACACTTGGACTACGTGATAGAAACTGCAGCGAAGGGCTCAATTCTGCTGTTTCTAAACTATTCCACGAGAAAAACACCACAACTGAATGTGTAGCTCTTCCGACTACCCTTAGGCACACCAGTCTTCCAAAGGGCAAACTGCGCTGTATAAATTACTAAGCTCATTATATTTTTAATACATTACCTAGTTACTAAACAATACTAGCACATAAACAATTCTGCACGCTGCTTCAGCATGCTATGGCTATTACACTGCCCCGCAAGAACACCACGGTATGTAATCCACATTCCAAGCAGAGACTGCAAAGGCAACGATTATTTACTTCATATAAACATTGCTTCACAGCGGCACGGAGTAATTGTTCCCCCCTCCTCCCTGAAAGCCAAACAGCCTCTTGCCCGGCTGGTAGAGCCGCACAGCGGCACCGATCGCTCCCCGCCGGTCACACCGAACAGGAAGCCGGCCCGGCGCTGCCCGGGCGGGGGAAGGCGGCTGCTGGCGGCCCCCGAGCTCCGCCCGGCCCGGCGAAAGGTCGGTGCAGAGCAGCGCACACCCGGCGGGACGGGCCGGGGCGAGCCGGAGCGGGGCCGGGCCCCGGGTTACTGGCGGAACCGGACAGCGGCTCGGGGCGGTCCCGCACCCCGCCACCGCCCGCAACCCCGCGACTCGGACCCCACCGACAGCTGCGGACGGGCGCTGCAGCCCACCTCCCCGGTTCCGCCCGCGGCTCCCACCGCTCCCTGGAGCCCGAGCCCCAGCAGCAGCAGGCACCTGTCCCCCGAGCGGGGCTCCCCGCCGCTCTGTGAGGGCCAACCGGCACCTCGGGACGGACACAGGCGGCGGGGCCAGCGCTCCCCCGCTCACTGGGACACCGCTTTGGCCCCCCGGCCACTCATCCCCTCCTCCGGTGGGGCCGGCACTCGAGGGGAGCGGACCCGGCAGACGCCTCACCTGCTGGTCGCACTCGGGGCAGGACTTAGTGGCCATCTTCACTTTCTTGGCCCTGCTCGAGGACATGCTGCTGCCGCCGCCAGCACCGGACCGACAGCGGCCCCGCCCCGCGGCGGCTGAGGAGGGCGGGAGGAGCGGGCGGGAGGAGACGGCGGGTGCGCGACGCCGGCCGGAGGCGCGCGGCCGGCAGGAGCCCGCACAGCTTCCGCGAGNNTAGGCGCCGCGTGACGGCCGGGCGGTGGCGGGCCCGCGGCGGCTCCTCGCGCCCCCACCTCAGGGCTGAGGCGCCAGGACAGGGGCCGAGGGGAGGTCGGGGCGAGCTGGCGGCGGGGGGCTGCCGGGCTGCGCTGCTCGCCCCGAGCCTCGCCTCTCGCTGTCACAGCCGAGCGCGGCCAGGGCTCCGGCGCGATCGCCCTTCGCGAGGTGACAAGTGACGGGGCAGCTCCTTCCTCGCTGCCCGTCCCCATCCAGCGCCAGCAGGAGGGAGTCACACGGAGAAGCACAAGCAGGCAGAAGCGTTAGGTCCTGTTTTGCTGCTCTTCATCTCAATGCAGAAAAATAAAAGACTGAAGTTGAGGGGGCGGGTCAGGGCCTGCTGCTCCTCTGTGGGAGCCTGGTGGTTCCCCTGTCAGGGCATTCAGTCATCTCCAAAAAGTGTGATGCTTGCAGATGTGATGGGTTTATATTAGTGTGTATGCTAATTTTCCTGCCGTCCCCGTCTAAAAGTATTAATAGCATAATGCAAACTAACTGTACTTCTATGTTTCTTGTAAAATACATTTTTAAATAAATATAGCAGCTGGAAATAACTCATTTCAATTCCAAAATTCCTTCAACACACAAGCTCTTAGACTGAAACTTCAGCACATAAAAGCTTTGTATCCCTACAAGATGTTTATATCTGAATCATTGACCTCTGGAGAGCGATAATGACAATACTGCTATTAGCAGGAGTTTGGATGATTTTTTTTTCTTGTACTACAAAATGTCTACAGGAGAAAAGTGCTGCAAAGTCTCAACGGAAAATTCTTTTTGAAGATTAACGTTTAAAATAGCCTGAAGTACAGCTGCCAACAAATATTAAAGAACTGTCCTGGAACTGCAATGCTTTCACATGGGCAGCACTGAGGACATCTGTGAGGCTGGCTCTGGGCCCAATATAACAGAATTTTTACTTTATGTCTGTACTTTAGTCTCGAACTCAGTTTACTGCACCTAAGTATAGAGAAAAAACACGAAGGAGAGGCAGTTTTAATAAGATTTGATTGTACTTCTTCTTCAGGGAAATTAACCTAAAAGGCATTTGGAGGAAACTTTTTTAAAGTTACTTTATACAGCTATTTAAATGTTAATACTATCCACTAGCTCATTACTGAGTTACATTGATGTATTTGTTCAGTTCTTGGACTAAGAGAGTATTTATTCATCTGCCAGGACAGCCCAAATAATTTTTCCCTGCCAGGCAAATTAAAAATACACTTCTTCCTTCAGACGGAAAATGACTGGCACTTGTCATAGCTTCTCCCAGAGTAAAATTCTCCCTACAGCTGAAGGCCAAGTGGACTTATATTCCTGTGGCTTGCTGACCTTCCCCACAGATCAGATAGCTCACAGCACCCTAGTTGCCAAGTAATCTTGTCTAGAGTCTCAGTAGTTCTTGATTTATTCAGCTTAATTGTTTCAGATAATTTATTACATGTTCTGTGAAACTTGAAAATGGAGTTCCAGATTCATAAAAGACAACACATGCTCTAGATAAGCAATATGTTTTTATTACAAATTTCTAAGTGACATGATTGCTGCACATACCTTAAATGTAGACTGTAAAAAGAGAAACATCTTCTGAAAGGCCATGCAGAATAACAAATTATATATATCTATTCTGAGCAAAATCTGAACATTTAGGAGATAACACAGGGAAGTCATGATGTAATAAACTTAAAAGCAGCAAAGAGGTACATCCTCAGCTTAATAATTTGAAATGTGGTTCCTCTTAGTAATCTTGATGGTTAATCTTCTCATATGACAAAATCCACAAGTGACAATCTTAGAATAAGATTTTCCTTTTCTAAATTTTGAAACCAAATATCTTTCACTTCATACTAACCGTGATCTCCTCAGAGTAGTTTTCTCCCATTTACTGTTTTGAAGCAGGAGGCTGTAGTTCAGGCTCCAAGGACGATCACTCCAAGCCATTTACTATCTTCTCTTGGTGACAACTTATCTCCATGATTATCAGGGCAGATCTCCAATCAGAGCTCCTGGATAAAACAAGAGTAACAGAACTCTGGACTATGATATTTTTCACATGCAAACTGAGGAAATGCAAGGGTTTTAATCACTTCTGATCTGTTTAAGCTCCACTTTTCCCACCTGGCCCAGGAGGACATCTTCCCACCCTTCCTTTAGCAGTCACCCCAAAAAGGCAGAAGCCATCTCAAGCATCCTAGCGAAGAGGGATTCACCTTGTAATGGACAGAGCCTCTGTGAAGATATCCCCTAAATTAAGAACAGTATGGTCCATATTTGTACAAAACACTCTACTTCTCATTGGACTTCTAATTGTATTTAATTTCACAAGGCTTTCATATAAATATTTATATCTTTGTGTATTCACTAATATTCACAAGTTAAAGACACTGAAAAATCTATTCCAGTAATAGATCAGCTGTACTGTTTCT
Organism: Syrrhaptes paradoxus; assembly: GCA_013400615.1. NCBI lineage: Eukaryota > Metazoa > Chordata > Aves > Pterocliformes > Pteroclidae > Syrrhaptes > Syrrhaptes paradoxus. The sequence continues at coordinate 44,435 of VZTO01017061.1, read as the reverse complement.
TTGTGGTTGTTTTGCACTCTTCTTAAATCAATTGCTTTAATGTAAAACTGTTAAGAGATTTAAATGACCAGAAGGATCTGTTAGGTAAATATTTTTTCTACCTGTTTTCCCCTGGAAGCCCTACCTGGCACAACTGGCTGCAGTTGAAGCTTTCGCATTATTGCAACACAAAGGATTTTGATTTCAGGTGATAAAACAAATGCTGATAGTGGTAATTGCTCCGGATAGCTTTACATTTTTGCTGGGCAAAAAGTAAGGACAATAAAATAACCTCAACATTTTGATTCTAAATTACTCCATGAAGCAAACGAGGTTGGATGCTTATTAAACTATTCTACAACTAAGATTTCCAACACCAGAACACACAGTAATTAGACTTTAAGTGCAATGCTTGCTTCCTGCACGCTATCACAAAATGAAAGCAATGCTGGAATGGATACAGGAATTCTAGGCAAAAAAACAAACTCAAAGTACATATGGTCAAAATACAATTAGATGTGTTTTAAATCTTAAATAATGACAGTGGGGGAATATCACTGAACTCTGGCTACCATCTCTCCACAGGAATATACTCCGAGTGGTTTGCTAGATGCCGTGGGTATCCAGATGCAGTAAGTTACAATGAGCACGTGTAAGTATCAAATTTGTCTCTCACAGATAAATGTAAGATCTACAGGTATACAGATTTGTTTGATCTAGTTTTCCTGATTCTATGCACAATGTCTCAATTATAAAACCATCCTTACTGCAGTCTCATACACAAATTTCTCTTCCTGAAGACCCCAGTCAGTGCTGCCAGACAGCAGTGTGCTACTGCTGTACCACTACCTGGCCCAAAGCAACGAGAGAAGCACTACACTTCTGCTCTCTCAGCAGGGCCTGAGTTTCTGAGAGGGAAATTACATTCATGCCCTAGAAAGTATCCTTCAGATTCCCAGTTTGTCACGCCAGGCCTCTCCATCCTTACTATCAGTATTGTATGATGAATAAAGAATCAGACATCTTACAATTTGCAATAGCCTTTCCTGTGACAGTACAGCCTAGCCTATTGAAATTTTCTGTCCTTCCTCCTCCTCCAGCCTCTATCTTGAGCCCAGTTCCCACACATGGCATAAGAACGTACTCTTGTGCACTTGTGAGCATCTTGGGCTCCCCCACGTGTGTGTTGTGGTTTCCGCCTGAGTACAGAGTTACTGAATTGGCTGATTTGCCATTTTCCTTTTCTTCTTAGTGTTTAAGCCATGTCTCAGAGGATGGGTTTTGTTTCTCTCCTCTCTCTGCATATTGCTTCCAGCCCACAGCAATCCATTACCAGCAGAGGTCTTTCTCCAGAGATACACAAACACAAGACTGGTTTATTTTTTCTATAAACTGTGACTGCTGCCAAAAGCACAATTGTATTCTGGGTAGGCAGGACATCTCGATTTCATTCCTGAATCAAGACCAAATCCATGCAACCAGGATCTTAAGACCACTTTTGAATTTTTGTTCATCTTAACTGACAAGGTCCAGACAGCAAAACACAGAGTCTTCTGGTATTTCAGAGGGTCGTTGTAACAGCAGGGGGCTCTGCTGTGTATAGCAATAGTATCTGGTACAGATGTTATACAAGAGAACTAACAGAAGTCTATTACAATACCTTGTCTTTATAGAGCAAATAATTTGGTCAGTGACAGCTGTGCAACTATTCTCACACAACACAAATATTTTCCTTATGGAATACAAACAAGACAGTATTCATAGCTAAACAACTGATTATTAAGATTTATCAGACACATTTTTCTTGTTGTTCTAATTCATTAACACATTAGTTTTGAGTTCTGAAAGTCCAAGACTATTTATTTTGCATTATTTCAGAGGTTTAATCCAGCACTGAGAAAAAAACAACAAATACCTTTTTAAGGGTACAGGTACTCTTAGAGAGTCAATAATGAGTGACACTTTGCAAGACCAAAGCTCATTTAAAATGTGCTTTACACTAATTTAAAAAATAAATTTATGCCATTTCTCTATTTCCTGAAACTTCTGCTGTGACTTTGTAAGTGACTTTGTAAGTGTCTGCTCGCGATGGCTTCTTTTCTTTGCTGTCGTCACAACACAGTCCAGCTGATCTGAACAGTCTGAAATCTCGGGGTTCTTTCCCCCTCACTGGAATGCAGTGTATCTACCTGCCACACCAGCTTCTTGCACACTGCATATTTTGGAGTGCAGCTATAATTTTACATGAAAAAAATCTAAAACTAAGTACAATTCACCTATCTAATCCACATTAGATTTGGAAAGAGAAGCACTTCATATGTTTCATTTCTGCTCACCACCACAGATAATTTAGACCCTTTCTGCTCTCCTGCAGTAGATTTCCCCGTGAGCGCTCCTGTGAAGACTAACAGCCTCAGGCTTGCCTGAGAGGTGACAACATACAGAAAACTGAAAAATTAATAAAATGTTGGGCAATCTTATGTCAGAAAGGTTATAAAGTGTATCCTGATGAAGTAATGACCTCCTAATTAGTCAGCTATATTCAGTGGGGGTTTTAATCCTTCCACAGAGGATTACTAAGTTATATCTAAAATTCATGGGTATTCATACCAAGAACAGAATGTATCAGAGGAAAATCACAAATAAGAACAGCTAGATGACAATATTTTGTATGTTACCCTGAATGAATTGAAGTTGTAGTGTTGCAGTATACAACTTGTAAGAAAAAAGTACTCTATAAAAATCAATTCATTATATAGATGTGGTGGATTAACCTTGGCTGGATGCCAGGTACCCACCAGGCCCCTCAATCACTCCCCCTTCAGCAAAATAAAGGGGGAGAATAAAATGAAAAACTCGTGGGTCAAGATAAAAGCAGTTTAATTAAACCAAAGACCAAAGCCACACCCAGAAACAAAAGGTAAACAAAGCTGTTATTCTCTACTTCCCCTCAGTAAACAATGTCCAGCCACCTCCCGGGAAAGCAAAGCTTCAGGATGGGCAGCAGCTGCTCCTGGAGACAAACACAGTAACCAATGTCCCCTCCTCCTGCCTGCCCTTGGCTTTATGGCTGAGCTGATGTCACATGGTATGGAACAGCCAATCCGGGGCAGCTGTCCTGGCTCCGCCCCTCCCAAGCTGTGTTATAAACACCCTGCCAGCGGCCAGGGTAGCACTCAGCACTGGGGGGGATACCAGCTCTGACTCAGCCAGACCCTATACAATAGACAAGCTTTAATGCTCTTTTCTATGTTTCTGGTTTTGGCAATCTCAGTAATCACAACTGTGTGTAATACTTAATACTGTTACTATGCTTCTCATCAGTAGATGTCAGAGTAGCTGTAATCTGAGTATCCTCAGAGTCCCTTCATAGGAAATCAAAGTTGTGCCTAACCAGTCCTTTGAGATCACATTACTCTCAAAGTAGGCAAGAACAACATTTAAGTGGTACAAATGTTGGCTTTGTTCTCCAAGTGCAGACAAATATTGAGTGCTGTGCAATTACAGAGCATTTTGTTTTTCAAAATGCTGTCATGCATTGATGTATTTTGGTTTCAGGAAGCCCACGTTCAGGTTGACTTCCTGTCTCCAGTTTAGGTTCTGTATGTTAGAGCTTGCCTGAAAAAAAGAGATCATGCTACCAGTGTAAGTCACTGTGCCAGCTTCTACTAACACAATGATGCAGACAACTGTGAAATAGTTATGAGCCTGCTGAAAGCATTACTGCATCACTAACCTCCCGGGTAGTCAAGGCCTGCTCTTGCTTTAATCACTGCAGCACTTCCCACCTCTGCAGCTGAACATCAGTATCACTTGCTGCATCCCATGGCAGCAGAATCCAATCAAAGTGAAGCCCACTTCAGTAAACACATTTTCAATTATTTTAAGAACTCTTACATTTTCTATGCCTTTGATGTGCTTCTTTCTGTAATCAGAAGCACACATTCTAATTTATAGCTCCTGTATTTTAGTAAGTTACTGTATTAGTAATGGGAAATCCTTGAACTTTTCCATTCAATTGCTTGATTTTAGTTGATTCTTAAAGCAAATGTGTCTAATACAGGGACCTTGTGCATGTCATGTATAACAATGAGTTACATGTCGCTGAAACTCTCTAGAGGTAAAAGTTTGGTGGGAAGATCCCTCTCTAGTCAAGCTGGAGCATAACCTACAAAGTGAGTCTTATGGCCCAGGCCAACAGTGTTTGTTAAAAAAGATTTATTTGCTTTGTGAATCAAGTCAGCTTCAGAATACATTTTTAAAAGAAGATTTTATTAAAATATTAATAAATTAATTATTTGATGCCAGTAGCAGCTACCATTCCATCCACAGAAAAGGCTTCCAACATTTTATTTTCACATATCAGGCCTTTTTCATGTGAAACTGTATTAAAATCCACATGTTGTTCAGAACAGTTCAGTTTCAACAAAAATCACCATTTTTCACCAAAAACTTTCTGAGCAGTTTAATTTTAAATGTAGTCTGTATAAAAAATGCTTCACAAAATAAAAGTACATCATTTTCATAGATCACCTTTTCAATTACTTATGAAGATAATTCAATAGACTATTTGACACATTTAATTTGGGTTTGTTTTTTGGGTAGGGAGTTGAACTTTTTTTTTTTTTTTTCCTGCTTATCATGAGAGAATGAGAGCTGGTAAACACTAAGATATGGAGTCACTGAACTGGCATTTTTTCCACTGACTGCCTTGAGCTTTGGACCATACCTTGAAGATTTATGTTCAGTTTGAAGAACAGTAGGAACAGTAATTTCTCTAAAGATGCTCCTTATATTCTGAACTGCTACCATGAGCAGTATTCCACAGGAAACACCCATTCTCCATTCTTGTACAACACAGAATACAGAAGGGGTTTGCTTTTTTTGCCCAAAAAACATAGGTTTTGTAATGTGGTTTCCATTTACTCAGTGTTCTCAAAGATTCCTAAATATCATTAACACTTTGCTATTTTAAGCTATGAGGAGTAGTTTTCTATCCAGTGCCTTTATTTAAATGAAACAGCAGAAGAAAAATGAAGGCTTAGTTACCACATGTCATTATGGTAATCATGGGGTTTAAACCATGCAACTTGTCATGACAAAGCAGCTTGCTGGAGGTCTGTTAAAATGGAAATGTGTGACAGTAGCTGTTAGCCTGTTTATCAAGGTTTTTTCTCCGTCAACCTACTTTTCTATGTATTTATACATTCGCTGTTGTTCTGTATCTCCAACTCCTCACCATCAACATGAAATTCATTATTTTAGCTTCTCATGACTGCAAGAAAACCATCCTATGTTTTTAAGACTAAAAATGGAACGCAACACTGGGATCAAGGTACTGCCCTCGGTAAGCAGTACTTGCCACCTTTGTCTGGCTTGTCTGAAACTTGTGTTCATGTGATTTGTACAGGATACATCACCTGCCTGTTGATCAGGTCCATGGATCACCACAGGCCAACATGCAAAAGCTGAAGTCTTCTCTGAAGGGTAGGCATGAGCCTGTAATGGTGCGTGCTATCTGCAGTTCAACTCAGGGGGCAGGGGAGCCACAGAAATGATGATTTCTCTGAGTAAATACAAAAAGATACTTCATTTTTATTAGGTCATTGCACAGGATTTTTACAAACATTCATTAATTTCACAGCTCATGAGGTAAGTTTTCTTTTCCTCATTTTATATGTAGATATGCCAAGCCACAATAAGCAAAGTGGCACGCACAAAAACACAGTCACGCTGACATGGGAGTGGAATGCTGATTCTCCTGAAGTCATCAGGAGCTTTGCTGCTAACTTCAAAAAGCAAGAAGATAGGCACAACTGTTCATCAACATTGCAAGTTCATCCTTTCCTGAAAGTATCTGTATTAAAATAACATTTGGAGATACATTTATCATAATTAAAGCAACAGATACACAATGCTGCATATTACATTGAACATGGAAAGGCTTTTTTTTCATCCTATTTATTTCCTGTGTGCATTTTCAAACTTAGGAAATTAATCAGACTTTTGAATTTCAAGTTTGCATATATTCATTCAAATGTTCTACTAAAAACATATGCTTTGCTTTATGAAACATGCATTTTAAGATTGTTAGACAATGCTGCCGTGCTCTGTTACATGCTAAAATGCAGTATTACGGAATTTGTAAACAATAAGACTGAGGTCTTGCTTGCAGAAATGGAGATATCAGACAGTCTGTACCTGTCCTTCGTGGGGAATCAATCAGAGATACTGTGGCAGTGCTGGCTGGAAACTTTCTGCTACACCAGCTATTTCTGAGGGGTGGAAGAGTAGTGTGTTGACCAAGAGCAAAGGTTAATTTGTGTTCTTCTAGCAAAATTAGTGATTCCAAATCCATTGGTCTTTTTAATGGACTGGGTAGCATTTCAACTCTGATTTCTAATGAACCCTGAAACACTCACACTCAAATCAAGATGTGGCAAGTCTACTTGTATATAGTGAATGTAAATATTAGAATTCCAAATAAATTGAGCATTTTGGGTGATCTGACTAAAGCTTATTGCAAAATCTGTTCTGGTTTTGTTTTAGTGGTAAATTTGACCTTGACAAGTCTTACCACAGCTTGAAATCTTTTCTTCTGGAACACATGTTATCGAACCTGGAAAAAAAACCCACCATGTTAACCCCACCATGCTTGTTAATTATCAGTCAAAAAGCCAGGTTCAGGCAACAGTCAGCTTCCCAGATACAGGACTGACAGCAACTTTAAAGGAAAAGCGTCAAGATGTACAGGCTCCAAAACTTGACATTTCTAAAGTTAAAAGGGTTTAAAATATGAAGAAAAAACAATTCAGTCTGAAGGAGATGCAGGCTGCAATGTCCTGGAACAGTTATTGAATCTGCAAATAAACAAAAATGTCCTTCTTGGAACTTGAATTTCCACTGGGTCCCACTGCTCCACTGGGTCTTCTTTGTGAGCAGAATTTTGGAGGGAGGATAAGCAGGGCCAGACACACTCCACTTAGCCTTCACAAGCTGAGCAGTAAGCAGAAAAACATTTCCGTACAATCAGTACAATGAGTGAAAACACTCAAAAATTAATTCCTGAGTAAAACAAATGAGTTTTCTGCACCACCTCAAGGCAGTCCCTTCAGCACAAAAAACATCCTTTCTGATATTTTGTTAACTATGAATTCACTAAAATTCTTGAGGAGCAATTACTTTTAAATTAGCACAGAGTAAGAGCTAAAATATTGCACTTGAAATAGACCAACAACTGGAACAAATTATTTGCAAAACTAAAGACTGTGGCAAGCAGAAGCTCATTAGAAAGAAGAAATAGTAAAGACAGGAAGAAGATTCAAGATATAATTGTATGGGACAAAATAAAATCAAAGGCAGCAAAAGCAGCTTTCTCTTCATCCACCAAGGAAAGATACCAAAACAGACAGAACAGAACCCAAGCCTCAAACCATCTAATTTTGGTACCTAAAATAGGAAGCTGGTTTTCTATATCCTAAGACAGTGGAGAAAGTACAAAGAAGGTTCTACAAAAACAATTCAGAAATAAGCCTGATTTACAGCCCAGGCTCTTACTCAGGGAGGTAACATTAGGTCATAGGAATATTCCTGAGTGAATGATGCCTTATTCCACTCCCTGAGCACAAACAAGGAGTCTCTTCTGGGCACCTAAGACGGGTAAAACGGGCCTTCTCCTCCCCAGACCAGCAAGAAGCAGAGAGCATTTACCTCTCTGTCCCCTGAATTCTGCTGCTGTTGTATTTCATGGCAGATCTCCAGCCATGAAAGCTGAACTGAACCCGACAGATACAAACATTTTCATCATCTGGAAACAATGAGGAAACTGTGAAAGAGAACCGACTTGTTCCTACGGGAGGGAAGGATCAGGAGAAAATTCCTCCCTGGCAAGGTGACAGCGGGAGGGACGAGGCTGCAGCCGTTCAGCCTGAGCGCCTGCTCTCTATCCCGACTCGCTCTCCAGCAGCCCAGCAACAGGTGACCCATCCGCAGACCCCCCGCCGCACACTCAGCCTCCCGCTGCTTTCCCAACGCCGCCGCGAAGCTGGGCGACAAGAGGCGGCGGCTTTGTACCCAACGGACAGAGAATCAGCGGGGGCAACACGGCATTTCTCAAGCCGCAGAGCAGAAAAACAAACCCAGACAAAGGCAGCGCTCCCTGCCGCGGGCAGGCGGCGGCACGGCGGAACCGCCACCGCCCGAGCCGCGGGAGCGGCAGCGCCGCGCCCCCCGCCCGCAGCCCCCGCCGCCTCCGGGGCTTGCACCGGGGAGATTCAGCTTCGCCATTCCCTTAGGAAACGCCCCTGAATGTGCCCCCTCCTCACTCCCCGGCATCTCCGGCACCAGGGGCGCGGCCCCGCCCGCGGGCGGCCGCAGACAATGCGGGACCGGGGCCGGGCGGGCGGCGGGAGGCCTGTGGGTGCGGTAGTTCCTGCCCATCACCTGATGCGCTGGGCAGGCGCAGCCCAGGGCTGCAGGGACTACAAGCCCCGCCAGGCAGCGCGTCCAGCGGGGTCGCTGGTGCAATCCGCACCTTCGCACGCCGCGGGGCCGGGGCGGCTGCTGGCGCTGGCTTAAAAAGGATGGTTTTACCCGGGACTCTTCCGGAGCGCTAGAGCGGGCTCTTCTGTCGGGGACAGGGGTCTGCAACGCCATGCTGATGCAATGGCGGGATCTATTGCTCCTCTGATGGCATCGCTACACTGCAACATCAGTTGTATCCATTGCAATTAAGTTTGCAGGATCTGGACGTGGGAGGATCGGGCATGTACGTGTAACTGTGCCAGCTCCTGGGCATTGCTTCAGACTGCATCTCCTGCTCGCCTGCGTCTGACTGGCTCCCGGTTCTGATTGCAAAATACACCGATCCTCAGCACCAGTATCCTTAATCCTGCTTTGGGAACTACCTGAAAGACCATGCATCGTTTTGTCTTGCTTGCCAAGCAAACTGCGGCAAGCCTGGGCTGCAAAGGGCCGGGGGTCTGCCGAAGCGGAAGGAAGAACATGGCTTTGCGCTGCGCCGCTTCGCTGGCGGCGGGGCGGCAGCCGCGGGGTCCCCGGCTCCCGCGGGCGGCGCGGGAGGGGACCGTGCGCTGGAGCAGCGCTGCCAAGGCCTCCGCCGTGAAGATCAAGGAGAAGGCGAGCAGGGAGAAGATCCTGACGCTGGAGTCCATGAACCCGCAAGTGAAGGCGGTGGAATACGCGGTGCGGGGCCCCATCCTCCTGAAAGCCGGCGAGATCGAGAAGGAGCTGCGGAAGGTGAGGCGGGGGCGGCCGGGGGAGCGCGGCCGGGCAGGGCAGGGTCGGGCAGGGCAGGGTCGGGCCGGGCAAGGCAGGGCAGGGCGCACTCCCCGCCGCCCCGCTCTGCACCGCCCGTTCCCGCGGCGTGTCCGCCGCCGCCCGCACTGGCCCTGCCCCCGGGGCACTCCTCCGCCGCCGCCGCTCCTGATTGGGGCGTCGGGGGGCTCGGCAGGGCTGCGGCCGGCGGTGGGGCAGACGTGGCAGGCGGTGGGGCCGGCGGGGCCGCTGACACCCCGCGGCGCTGAGCCGCGACCCTGGAAAAGCCTCGGGAAGGCGGGGGGCCGGAGTGCCAGTTGCAACGCCTCGCACCACGTTAAAATCTCGCAGACCACGAGCAGCTCCCCCCCCACCCCATCCCGGCTGCTGCCCGAAGCCGCGGTCGGGGACGCTGTCGCCGCGGGAGGCCGCAGGAGCGGCCGGGGCCGGGCTGGTGCGGGCAGCCGCCTCCCGACCCTGCCCGGCTCGCCCCCGGCCCCATCCACTGGGGGACACCCCCTGGGGGACACTGCCCCACTCGCGCCCCTTCACACGGGAGGCGGGAGAGGCACAAACCAAAGCAACTGGGACTCCGCTCCTGTTTACCTTGTGTCAGTGACTGAGTAAGGCAAATACAGTATACCTCCATAAAGCAGTGTTTACATTGCTTCAGCCACTTTGACCCTTTGCTGCAATCCTGTGGCTTTTGTGTTATACAAGAGGGTGACTGACCAGCTTTCATCACACTGATAAAACGTTTGAAACGTTCGTGAGGATTTGAGAGAGAACTGCCCTCGCCGGGGCAGAGGTGGTTCCCTAACCGGTGAGATGGAGCCGGCTCTTCCCAGTCACCGCTCCGCGGGCTCAGCCAGCACTCCTCTGCCTCTGGGTTTTGCAAAGCCGTGGAGGGTAATGCTTTCTGAGGAGACCACTGACACTGTGCTTATATTTTTTTTTTAATTGTACAAGTTGGGGTACTTAAGGACAACAAGCCTTCAGAGCACAAACGCTTGGTAACGCTTCCCAAAGTTTCAGGTGGTTGGTTAGCGCTTTGAGGAGGATCGGGCAATAAAGCCTGATGCAAGATACTCTGGGCCAAAATGTACTAAATAAAGCGTCCAAATCAGTCAACGCTTACCTTTTGTTCTTCATATTTTTATCTTCTTCCTTATCTTAATATTAAGACTTAGCATTGAAAAAAAAACCTAACCCTTAGCAATTCAGGTGTAGCTTTTTGCTTGTACTGTTCACATCACAGCTTCCCCGGCAGCATGAGGACTCATTTTTGTTTTGAATAAAGCATCTGGCATAGTTACTTTTCAGTGATTTCAAGTATCATTCTCTGCCTTCACTGCTTTAAAAAATCTTGCCAATATGTTATTACAGGTACTGCAAGACAAATTTGATTAGTGTATGTAAAGTGCTTTGAACAAAACCAGCTCCATAGCAATGCTAACGAGAAGAGATTATTTTGATTATTTGTGTTAATTGCTTCCCCTTGTTTTAGAAGGTGAAGCATGTTTTCAGTTCACTGTTTATTATATACATCAATTACTTATGTCTAACTCAACAATTATTAAAATCAGCTTATTTTTTTAGAATTCTACTTAAAAACTTCAGTGGTGATGGAGATTTCATTTCAGAACATTTGTTTTGATTTTTGCCTTAAAACTTGCTTATAAAGATGTCCTTGACTTTATGCAAATAGTTTTTCTAGTGGGTGCATTTTCCAGAGTATAAAATCTTCCAGTGTTCTCACTATGTTTGTTTTCAAGTTAACATCATAGGGCAGGAGATATTATTTGACAAAACAAATATAATACAAACTCCACTAACCCCTCCCAACTCCCCTGCTTACTTCAATTACCAGCTGAGTCACTGGCAGCAAGAATACACTTCTGTGTATTTTTTTTTAAATGTGAGAGCAGGTCATTGCCAATCGCTTTATTAAAAGATTGTTATGGCAGCATTGTACCCACTTACGTGGCATTTTCCATTTAAAGGTTTTCTTCTTGAACCAGTTTCACGGAATATTATCAATGGCTACCAGCACTCACGGACATGTGACTGTGCTCTAAGATGACTAAAGCAAACAAAAACCTTCCTGTTGGCAGGGAATGAGAACAGTATTACTGCAAAAGTTGAGACATGTATCTGCAGAGAACACTGATCAACTTAAGGAAGCAGCTGAAAGACTGTGTTTTCTTCCACACTGCTCAAGTTATTCTTTCCTCTTTGCCTTTCTGACAAAAATACTGTTACTCCTTCTATTGCCTGGTAAAGTATATAGTCTCGAGTAGTACCTAGGTTCCTTATAACTGAAATATCATAGGTTATTTAAATGTCTAATTTTTGGTCTAAAATTGACCTCTGTGTGATCACAGGCCAATGGCATGTCGTTGTTTACTTTTAATTAAAACTGGACAACTACTTTTTTTATCCCTCTGAACCTTAGCTCACAGAGTTAGGTCAATGACTGCCAGCAGAATTAGTGCTGCCTGACAAAGAACAGAGGCTGAAGTGGTTTCAGAGAAAGGTGATGCCTCACAACATCTCTAGATCCATGATTACTCCTCATTGACAGTAAAAGGATTGCCCAGTAGCAACTCTTCTACATAGGATGGGGAAAGAACTTTGCACAGGCATGAAAGCTGTGACATGGAAGCGCTGCATGGGCTAAAGGGAGCAAGAACAGGCAGAGGGGAAGCAGTGATGTACCCACTAGTAAATGGGCATTTCTCCTGTTCTGCAGAGATGCTTTTGTGTCATTTGTTGCTAAACTAAAAGCATCTTAAATGCAGACATTGGCTGATCAGATGACATAGAGGCTCTCCCTGTTTAAACTTTGTTCAATTCAGTTAGACTTCATACTTGTGTAACTTATACAGCTTCTTATGTAAACTATAAAATAGCTACTTGAAGCTGTTTGCACAGTGTAAGTGTACCTCCACAGTGCACATAAAAATACGGACTAAAATGTTACTTGAGAAGTCTCCGACTAGGCAACTGAAGGGATTGTTATTTTAAAAAGTAAGTAAAAATGAGGCATTAATTTCAGCTAATGTACTCAGGGTTAAAACAAAGTAAGTGACAATTTGGACTGCTCTATTAAAGCAGAATAAGATTGATTGCTCAGGAGTACAGATGGGTCATGCTGTACTTGGACTTCAAAAGTTTTGTTGGCCTGTGACTTGTATTCATCTAGGTAGAAAATCAAGGTTTTGATCTACATCAAGTCTTTCCAGCTGGCAATCTTTATGCCACATCACTTACTTGAATCACTTCTCTGAATATTTAAAAAATAATTTTGAAATTATATGCTTCAAAAGTGAAAACCTGATTTCTCTTCCCCTTTGCTAATGGTAATAATCAGCTGATTCTAGGTTACGACGGTGATGCAGGGAGAAGCACTGACTTCAGCCATTTTCCTTGGTGTTTCTGGGAACTTTTCAAAGCAAGCTAGAGCACGGGATATATTAATAAATTATCATACTCAACAGAACGCAAATAATATCTTTTTTAATCCCCCTTTTTTAGACTTGATAACAGATGGCTACTGCATCAAGTATTAACTTTAATTACATCTCAGACTAGAAATTTTAGCCTGAACATGAATTCAGTGGAAGAATAATGTAATCTCTGGACAGAGCCCTTCTCTTTACTTAGTTGGCAATAACAAGCCAGCTTATCTTTACATAGGCAGCACACATTCCTGATTTGTTACTTTGCATTCATTTTAACTGACCTTGTTATGGAAAGTCCCTTCAGATCTGTTATTCTGACATCTCTTTCCACTTACACTTTCCTTTTTTCTCTATTTCCTGCTTAGGTTTTACATAATGTGAAGTTCTATGTCAGGTTAAGTTGGTTTATACATGCACAGCATGTGCATATTGAACAGCATTTTAGGATCCACAAGCCAACTTCTGAAACATCAGAGACTGTGGCTGGGTTAATGTAAGTCAGACAGCATTAGGTCCCTGTTCAAAACTTTCAGGTTACTGAAACAGAATTGTAGGGCAGAAAGGGATGGAGGGACGGTATGCAGAGGTACACTGGTAGTGTGTCCAAAGTTCCTTTTGATCACCACAGGTGGTTAGAGTACTCCACCACTGGCTCTGGAGCTACGTGCCTCCGATGGCAGTACATAGTCTCTACACACTGAAGCCCTTTTTTTTTCTGAACAGCCACTGTAGTCTGACTTACTTTTCCAGTAAAAGGGTTGTACACTGATCTCCTGTGCCAGTGTTTTTCATTTGCATAACTGTTGCAAATAGGTTCCTGTTGCATGTTTATTCTTCAAGTCACAGGCTCGCCCCTTACATTTGTTTAGATAATAAAACTACCAAAATCCCTTCTACTTATGTAGCTCTAATCTCAGGTGGCCTCTGCTAAAGTATTTCAGTTGAAAGATGGTAGAGCTTTTATTTTTTTAAAATAATTCTTCAGGCTTTTAAATTGAATAGAAAAAAATCTGACTTAGAATCCAGACTTAATTGTAAATGTGAGTTGAATGTGTCCCTGGGAGTTGTGGAAAGATAAAACACAGTTTAGACAATGACATGCAGAAATAGAATTTGACGTGCCAAGAAAAAGATACAAGATTGACTGGTACACCCCGTAATGAAAGATGTTAAGCTTAAATTACCATCCTGTAATTTTCTGCTTTGAATACGTGACTGTGTGCACACTAAGAAAGTATCTTCCAGGCAAGAGCATTTGACCTCATTAAGACAGAACTGTTGTTCCTCAATTGCCTGTATATGTTGCATATGGAAGCGAATCTGTAGTAAAACTATGTTTTTTAACAAGGCAAAAACTACTGCAGATGAAGATGAAAGAAAAACAGATTTAAGAGTATGACTACCAAAATCATATATTCATAAGCACATAGTCCACAAGATCCAGTTATTTGATCTTTTCTTGTTGAATACAGTAGCAAAATCTAGTCCAAAATAGCCCTTTTCAATAGGTCTTCAAGTTAAGAGGGTCCTAATGTCTAAAATCCTTCTAATGAGCATTATTTTAATTCTGTCATTTACAGTCACAATAAAATCTAGGGCTTTATTTAAATAGGCAAAATTTCTGAATGCAAATATTCTTTGAGCAATGTATAAGGCAAAAGTAACTTGAGGACAACTCCTGTTCTGTAATCCCTGAATCAGATCTGCCAATTACTGGTCAGCCCCATCAATCTTCTCAACTGATATTAGGGGGCAATGCAAGTCATAGCTGCCATTTCATGTCAAAATCCAGAATTCACCTTCTCCTTCCTTCCAACAACAGTTCATGTCAGCTTCAATTACACATGCATAACACAAACTCAAAGCCTTGCTCTGTCGTAAGCAGGTCTGCTTTATTTTTCTGCTGTGAGCTGTTTTAATAAAAAGATTGGAATGCTAATTCAGGCCTTCAAGTCCCTATTAGTTAAGGGCCTCTGGGTAGAGCTTTCTTGGCCCTTTGAGAGAGGGAAAAAAGGAAAAAGCAAGCAAACAACTTGGCTACTACAGCATAAATCTCAACTATGCCAAAATGTTTGGTTTTGCCAGCTCTCTTACTATACAGCTTGTTTGTGCAAGTCACAGCAAAACCAGACTCAGCTTGTGCTAAGGAAATAGCACAATGCTTCATAGTGTGATGCTGCTGCCTGATAACCATCATGAGGAGGCACGAAGCAACAGCAATGAAAATGAAACAATGACAAGCAGCCAAGAGTGAACAAATTTTGAAATTCAGAAATAGTTGAAATACCATGCTGTTCTTCTGGGATTAAAAGCATGTCACATTTTCACGGCCTCCTCAAGGGAACCCTTTTCAATTCTTTCTATCACCACTACCAACGCCAAATCACACAAGCCTCTCTACAGATTGAGGGTTTTGCTTTGAAAGTTGCTGAAGAGTTTAGCAACGACAGCTTTAGGTCAGTTTGCATCCTTCTTTACTCTTTCTGGGCACAGTGTTATTTTGCAATTTGCCAGCATTCTGAGATGGCACTGTTGTAAAGGGAACCTCCAGGTACACTAAAACTCCTACAAGACAAAGCAGCTCCTGGAAGTGCATTGCCTTCATGTCAGTTTTTGGGATAGTGTATGTTCTGACATCATATCGTTTCTTTGATCAAATAATTCTCCCAACACTTCTTGCATGGTGACTTTCTCCTTGAGAGACACCTCATTATTTCATACTGTACTCCTGACCTGCTGGGTTTCTTGAAGCCGTGGGGATGTCTAGGGGAAGAGGAAGTTTCTCCAAACCTGGTTAATTACATAAAGATTTGTATTGACTCTGCACCAGAGAATTCTGGTTCATGTATGAAAATCCCTTCTCCCAACTTTGTGTGATACTTAGAACACTGACACGGTTGTTAGAATAATCCTGTCTGACCTGCTTCACATTTCAGAGGCTTTTCATCTGGTCTCTTAAAAGACTGCATTTCCTCTAAAAAGAGGAGAGTGACAGAAGTAACTGCTGAAAGAACAAATTTCCAAAGAGCTTATTCCAAATCTGGAAAGATTCCTTTATTCCATTAAAGCCATTTCATCTTCAAGAAGACAGCAACTGAAAAAAATAATGAATACATATTTATATTTTCTGCTTTACATCTGCATTTGAAAGCACAAGATGGCTTCTTCAGCTTTAAAAATGGCTACTACAATTAGTTCCTTCCCTAACAATTTGAAAATAATGGCAGAAGATTGGCTTTGTTCCCAAGGTGAAGACGAATCATGTTGTTAGGACAGTGTGAAGTGCTACCAAAGGCAGAAGGCTGCAGCAGTGGTTGTTTTGTAGGGCTAGGGATTGGTTTTCCTCCTTGATGTGATTCATACCTTCTTCAGTAGAGGTGAGTATCAATTTGGTACTTACTGCTCTCAAGTTTGTTATTAGAGCTCCTGTTCTGCAAGCTTCACTTTTCCAAATCTTTGCCTGCTGGCAGAGGCCAGTTACAATCCAGTCAGACTGCCCACTTTCCTCAGT
>VZTO01017061.1:1723-25687 GCA_013400615.1 Syrrhaptes paradoxus | reverse complement strand
TATGATATATACCAAAAAAAAAAGAGGAATTTGTTATCATCTGCTTGAACCCTAACAATACATTATGAATTACCTCTTTTTAGGGAATCAAAAAACCTTTTACTGAAGTAATTAAAGCCAACATTGGAGATGCACATGCAATGGGACAGAGGCCAATCACCTTCCTCCGTCAGGTAAGAATACTACAAAACATTATTATTGACTTTTTATTGTATTACCAAGAATGCCTTAAAATCTGATGTGTGTATTAGTATAAATTATTCCCTAGATGCACTTAGACTTAAAATAGTTCTTTCATAAAGAACTACAAATTTTGATTTCTGAGCCGAAGCCCTATACCTTGCTTGCTGAGTGTCCTCTTTCTTACTTTTCAGATCATTCCCCATCCATACTTTCTCCTGCCACTTCTCCTATGTTATCAGTCAGCACAGTCATTATTAATAATGCACTTCAAAAAATAAAGTGTTTGTCTTCAAAGAAAAAAGCAAATTATTTTCTTCATCTGACAGTATACTTCAAGATCTGCACACAGTTGGGTGCAACTAGTTATACTGTTGCTGATTTTGCACATTCTACCGCTGGGCAAGCTAATTGGTAGGTTAACTTTTAGGAAGACTACAACAGAATCCACATTTGTATATTATTCCTAAAACTCAAGGAAGGTTTAAAACTAGTGTTACGCTATTTACTGAGCATCCCTTACACACTCATGTAAAATCTTCCGTCTATAATCATGTAAATTCAGAGTGTTCCAGGACAAACTTAAACCATATCAAACTGCAGGGCCAGGTGATGAGATTATAAAACTGAGCTATACAGCAAACCGTCAGCGAACTAGGAAGAGCAGAGCTTCTTACAAATTATTCAGACCCATGTTATTAAAGAAAATACTGGGTAAATGGGAAACCCTTTCTCCCAATCTATGTGTGTGCACATGGATTAATTCTTCAGTTATCATCCCACAAGATGACAGCAGTTTATCCATATTACACCATGTAAGCATAAAAATAAGGGAGAGACTGGAACAAATTAAGCTGATCTCAAGCAAGACCTCTAGATTCTTTGTGTCTTACATTCCTTCATAAACTTAATTCTGCTAGGTCATGTTTCTACTTTTACTATGTTCTATATCACCACTTTTTAAAAAAAATTAAATATTTCCCACAAATTCAAATTAATAATAAGTTATTTTAGGGAACATGCAACTGGGACATCAAAATTTTGTAATATTNTTTTTTTTTTTTTGCACTATGCATAGCTCACTTGGACTCCAATCTTTGCTGTCCGTAATACAAATAGTCAATAGTTCTAGAACTGTTTTTATCAGCACAACTTGGAATTTGATAAGATTTATTCACTTCTGTAAGGACTACCCTTAAAAAAACAACTGCAAACTCTTCATCAATAACCTTTAGTTTAGATTAGCTAGTATTTGTGATCTTCATTTCCAAGGAAAGTTAACAGTAATATTACCAACTTAAAATAACCATCGAGAAGTGGTCAATTTACATTTTTTGGCACTCTAGGTAGTGGCACTGTGCACATACCCAAATCTGTTGGACAGCCCAAGTTTTCCAGAAGATGCCAAAAAGCGAGCCAGACGGATCTTGCAGGATTGCGGAGGAAACAGCTTAGGTAAGCATCTGCTTCAGTCGTTACCATTGGTATTAGAATCAACAAAGGTAGTGTCAATATCTGCAGTGCTGAAATTTCTGAATCATATCTTATATGATTACAAGTCAAATGGGAGATGGCTTAGGGTAAATCATAGAGGGAGAGTTCACAGTGTGGCCCACTGCTAAGCAGTGGCTAATAGTGCAAATTTTTGATGAGACTTATCACAGAAGAGGACAAGATCAAGATTTCACAATTATGGAGCCCTCACCACAATAACATCTAGGCATTAACCCTAAATAGAATGCCGAGCTTTTTTGTATTAGAAAAGCAAGTGGCAGAGAGTACTAGTGAAGCTTTGTTACTGTTCCAATGACATTGGTTAATCCTGGGCTCTGACAGCTATGTCTCCTGATTTTTCCCTGATATGATATGTACCAAGAACAACTGTCCTTCTAAATTCCTGAAAACTGAAACCACTGTAGACCTTAATGATCTGCTGTATTCATTTATGCCTTCTCTCCACTCTCCCTGTCTCCGGTATCATGTATCAGCCCCTTCTCTTGGCCTCAGTTATTCATCAGCTCTCCATAAACACACGGTGGATGTGCAGCTGAATGGAAGTTACTCCTATCACTTTGCTGGTAGTCTGACAACTTACTGTTGTTCTCTTCATGGCTGGGAAGGAGAGATTGGATTTCTTGGGAAAAAGCAAAGGTCAAAACCTGATCCCTCTGTGTAGCTTTAAGTGCTGTGCTGTGTTCTAATAAAACCTTATTTTCAAAAAATTTGTCAATCCTACACAGAAGTAGCTTCACTAGATACGGTCAAGCAACTTGAAGCACTGTACCCACATCTATACCAGCCTATTTAAATATATTAATTGCAAATTCAATATGAATGTCTTGATCTCTGGATATGAACTAGAATAACCTCACTTCCAAGAATGTTCATTTGGCAAAACCCTACTCATAGTATTGAGTATTGCTCCTCCCAGACCATGTATGAAGGCTCAGCTATGTCCTCAACTTCTGTTGTGTTTGAATACTCTGGGATTCCTTTGATAACACTTACTTTGCATGTGGGATAACTGTCATATCTTTCCAGACAGTTGAGAAATTTACCCCTCTGCTACATATATCTAATATATGCACATGCAGCTTTTTGGGTTCGGTTTTTTTATTTGCATCCCACAGTATACACAGACGGATTCTAGTCAAAGCTATCAATTGAGTACAATTAAGTGTAGAAGACCTGAAAATTGAATTCAGGTCTACTGTATATCCTCACTGAGTCATGAGGCTCAGCCCTCAATGGAGCACAAAACAGAATTACAGCTTAGGTTTATTCTCCTACTTTAACAGCAGCTTCCTAGCTGTGGTCAAAGACCCATGTATAGACCATTGGGTCTATAACTTTTAGTCCTGTAAAAATAAATGTTCAGGACATCAGGAAACTTTGTGCCCTGAATTACCATTTTGTCCCATGCAGTTGTGCAGTACTTGCAAAGATTCTTTGTCTGTATAAATTATGCTTTCACAGAAGTATTATCAGGCAGACTACTGGCATATAATTGAATGATGAGAGTTACGCCAGGCACAATTATTCCACTCCACCCAACAAGCAAAGAAGATTCTGCAGCTTCATGACAGTGTTCTAAATTAGATGTACACTTGTCACTTCATTGTCCATCAGTCTTAGGCTTCACAGCTTGAATCCACTCCTCATCTTGGCTTAGGCTTATTTTTACTCTTTATTTGTTGCACATGCTCAGCAATGATGCACACAGGCATCTAGCATCTTACTTTATGTATTAGTTGTGCTTAATGAACTGCATGTGAGGCTTATAGATTGGGGTGATCCTGGATGTTTCTGCTATAAATAAATGAAAAGTGGTTGTGGGAGATGCTGTGGGGGTAGAGAGAAGCAGTTTAGGATTTTTGGGGTTTCAGTCTGTGGGAGAAAATGGTATTCTATTACTTTCATATTGCAAAAAGAAATCTTATTTTTGTCATGGATTTGAATAAGTTATATTCCTTTCTACTGCTGTTCCTTGTTCTCATTACGTAAATAGATGTTGGTTGACGTTTTGAAGGGGTTGTCAACACTAAGAAAGCAAATGGGAGAGAGTAAAAATGGGATTGTTGTCCCAGTTTGCAAAGTTTTTGCAAGTTTTATATCCTACTTTTTACCAATCCAGTGTATTACTTTTATATTTTAGTGATACTTACTGTATTTGTCCAATTCCAAATGAATTTTTTGCTCTATGAACAAATCAACTCCCTTTCCTACTTCTTTTAAAAACTCCCCAGTCCTGGGGATCCAAAGTCGTCGTATATACCAACTACTTCATACAGTACCAGCTCAGGAGTTTTGCTAGCAAACAGAAAATCTGATGTTCATTGTATTCAATTCTCATCTCATTCTCTATTTTTCACAGGATCTTACAGTGCCAGTCAAGGTATAAATTGCATCCGTGAAGATGTTGCTTCATATATTGAAAGAAGAGATGGAGGGGTTCCTGCAGATCCAGATAACATTTATCTTACCACTGGGGCAAGTGATGGTATTACTGTAAGTGTTAAAATTAAACCTGCCTCTTCTTGGTATAAACTCTAATTTATCAGTTACCTTTGGAAATACGAATCTCTGTTGAATATCTGGTCTTACAAACTTGATCTAACAGATACTGAAGTCAGATTAAGTGGATATCCAATACAGCCAGTTATTTGGATGCAAGAGGCCAGCCAAAAAATAGGTGCATGAAAACAAAGTCTCTTAATATACATTAACTTGTACCTTTTTTTAAAGGTAGTATAAACTATATAGGTTTCTAAATATAAATTTAGGAAATTCAGACAATTCAGACTAAATAATGATGTCCTCAGTGGTTAAGATACATAAGCACAGAAGATTAGAGGGTATGAATCAGTGGCAGGGAGAAGAGGGAATGACCTCAGAGGTTAGAAGTCTCAGCAGCTCTTCTTCCTAGTAAATTTTCTGCTAGTGCAGATTAACACCACTGAAAATCCCAAAGACCTATTTCAGTAGCCAGCTTGTTTGGGAAAAACTTCAGGTTTTGGTTTCAGACAAGGTTCAAAGATGGTCCTCAGTGTTGTGGGTTAACCCTAGGTGGAATCTAACCACCACACAGCTGCTTGCTCACTCTCCCCTCCGTGGGATGGGGGAGAGAATCAGAAGAGTAAAANCCTCTCAACTTCTTGTGCACCCCCAGCCCGCTTACTGGTGGGGTGGTGTGAGAAGCACAGAAGGCCTTGACTCTGTAAGCACTGCTCAGCAATAATGAAAACATCCCAGCATTATCAACACTGTTTTCAGCACAAATCCAAAACATAGCCCCATACCAGCTACTGTGAAGAAAATTAACTTTATCCCATCCAAAACCAGCACAGACAGGAATAACTGTCTCTTATTAGTTTCTTCCTTTACACAGACACATTTACTGATACTACAACAACCAGCAGTTCTTTGCTTTTATTAAGGCAGCCTTTTATAGCTTGTTTGTGAAAGTTTTTTTAAATGACATCTAGTGGCAGAGTTCAGAATGACAACGTTCTGACATGAACAGTTCTCCAGATGTCTTTAGTGAATTGGCTTTCCAGAGTTTATGATGCCAAGTGTTTTGTTCTGGCAACTTGTCAGGAATGGCAGCATAGCATATCAAATCCGTACCACGCTTATTTTATTTCAGCAGTGATGAAAAGTCAGCAGTACAATGAATCTCATTATTTGGCACTTCCAAGGATAAAACAACTATTGTTTCATAACTTGGGGGACTGAGGTGGTTAATGGGTTTTTAAATTTGCATTTGGTCCTGATTATACATTTTGGATGCTTGGTATTTTTAAACTAGTGGTGGGTACAAAATTATGTTGATTATAAATTATTACCTTAGCAGCTGAGTTAGTATGTGACGAGAGGCACAGAATGGCAGATGTTGCTCTAGAACCAATGAGAAACTTAAAGAATACTGCTGTTATATCTGAAGAGATTTTTTTTTTACACTACCAATTACATGTTGATAAGGATGCCTTTTGATTGTACCTCTACTTCAGAGTTCTCCCTTGATTACAAAGGCAAGAAATCTCTCTACTTCTTGCACCAAATGCACTCTTATTTAATTCACACGTAAAAAGCCCACACATACACACACACAGACACACAGCTGTTGGGCACAGGTAAATCCTCTGGACTGACCTTAGCACAAGCATTGTTTCTGTCTGTATCTTCTGGGCATAAACTACATATGATACCTTAGATTTCCATCCCAAGACATGCAGACCTGGTCTCTTCTATTACTTGAAAATGAAACCATAATGTGAGCCTCTAGCTTTGTTCCCACATGGCCACAATTGCTCCTAATCTAAAACAGGTCTCTCTGTTCCAAAGGAGAACCCCCAGAAGCCCCAGTTCTAATTTCTGTCTTTATTTATTGTCCTCTTGTGTTTAGTGGGATCAAATGAGTGGAAGGCAATCTGAGTTTCTTTGCTTACAACTGGGCACAGCAGATAAATCATGATCTTGATATTCCTGTCTCCAACTTTCCCTCTAGCCTTGTGCTCAGAATGTTTTTCCTAAATTTTGCAGTTGATCAGACATGAACTTCAGAAGCCATGACATGCAGAGGAATTCAATAAGCTGAGTTACACCATCCTCAGCCAGTAACTTAACTTGAAATAAATAAATACCCTTTGATATGAGAAAAATTACTGTATGCTTCTAGAATAGAAATCTACCTTAACTCTAGATTTTTTAAGAAAGAAAATAAGTAAATTATTGTATACTATTAATTCTAGTGTGTGACTTTTTTTTAATTCCTACTTTTTCCCCAGACAATTTTAAAGATCTTGGTCTCAGGAGGTGGAAAATCCCGAACAGGAGTGATGATCCCTATACCACAATATCCCTTATATTCAGCAGCCATATCTGAACTAGATGCTATCCAGGTGAACTACTATTTGGATGAAGAAAATTGCTGGGCTCTAGATGTGAATGAACTTCGCCGTTCCTTGAATGAAGCTAGGGCATATTGCAATCCAAAAGTCCTCTGCATCATCAACCCCGGAAATCCCACAGGTCTATAGCAATTTTGTTTAATGGATGGGTTTTAAGACCAATTTTTTTTATTTTCCTCTTTCATTCATTTGACACTACAGGCAAATCCTAAATACATATAAAATAGGTAAAGCTGAATTCTGGAGATCAGTGCTCTAAGTAGGACAGTATGTCATAGTTTTAGAAACTTATTTTCAGTATCATGGAACTCCAGGGATTTGGAAAGAGAGGAGAGAGCAGCTTCACTTCACTAGATCCTATTTGAAGCCACTGCTTCCACTGAACTTTTGCAGACCCGTGGAATGGCTTTCAGTCACTTTTGATCTTTATCAAAGACCTTGTCTCTGACTTGTCCTGTAGCCTCTTGCCTCTGAGAGGCAATGACTACAGATACACTCTGAACTCAGTGGCAACCACTACCTCCCTCAGAAAAATTTTGGGTTTTTAGTAGTTGAGGTTGATTAGTGAGAAATTAGCTCCCACTTAACCATTGTGCATGAGTATTTCAAATTATCAGTTATACACAGAGTACTCTTAATAAGTTATTGATTGATTACTGAATCTCACATTTCCTTTTCTTGAGGTGGACCAAATTACTTGAACCATAATTCCTCAAAAAATGTTCCTGAAGTTCACACTTAGTGAATTGAATTCTAAAATTCAATAGCACTTTTCTGAGAAACAGGAATATCTAATTGAAAGGCTAGTAGTCTAACTAGGTCTAGGTGAAAAGATTTGTATATATATATGCTCCACTAACTTTCTTCTTGCTTTAAAAATCAAACTATAGGCCAGGTGCAAAGCAGAAAGTGCATTGAAGATGTGATACACTTTGCTTGGGAAGACAAACTTTTTCTTCTGGCTGATGAGGTAATGGAATATTCAGTTCTCTCAAAAGCACAGCTTAAGAGTGCATATGAGGTGTAATTTTGTTCCATGTGTAGTATTGGTATTTTTTAAGTTCAGGGAACAGGTTCTCTGTTATCATGTTAAGACATGAACAAACATGAAAGATTCTTAATATCAAAGGATTAATAGGAGAGGTGGCTTGATCTGGATTTGAACTAGAGGGAAAGTGTCGGGAACAGCAGCAAGGAGACACAAGGAGGAACTTTGCTGGAACTGACCTAAAAACCTATGTGATACTCAAACCACTTCAAATGAAAGAAACAGAAGGAAAATAAATTTAAACATACAAGTAAAGGTTAAATTATACAAAGAAGCTCACTGCTCTTCCAAAGGCTGTACATAAGGCCACATGAGATAAAACGTATCATTACAGTAACCATTACTTAACAAAGAACCTTGTGTCTTCTGAGGGCTTTAAGTTCTGAGTGTTGCCGCTGTTTCTTCAGTTCAGATCTGGCTCTCTAAGAGGCCATCTTTTATCCTTAGTTGGGGGAACAGAGCACATTAATGTCTTCTGACTGTTCAGGTTTACCAGGACAATGTGTACTCTGAAGGATGCCAGTTTCATTCTTTCAAAAAGATTCTGTATGAGATGGGACCTGAGTACTATAACAATGTTGAGCTGGCCTCTTTTCACTCCACCTCTAAGGGATACATGGGCGAGTAAGTCTGCTTTAGTTTTTTTTATTTCATCTTCCTCATTAATCTGGTTGGACAGACGTTTCATGTTAGTGACCTGAAGGTAATCCACTGTCTTCTATTAATTTTAACTAAAAACTATTAAGAAAAGAAAAGCAAGCATTTAAAGCACAGAGTAATGGGTTAGGTCAATGGTTTTCAAAGTATGGAATAATAAGTGTATTTATTTCAGAACCTAATTCCTCAGTTCCACAAAGGTGAAATCCTACAGTCCTAAACCGGACCTGTGATGAAGGAAAATACAGTCTCCGTCATTCAAGGGAACAACTCAAGAGTCACTGGGACATTTGATATTATAAATGTTTGGTTGTTTTGGGGAGGAAGAGATGGAAAAATTAATTTTCTGATTAAATGAATGCTGCTACAGCCGTATGCTCTTGTTCTGAAGAGCAAACAATCCGAGTGAATCCTTAATGTACCTAACAAGGAAGCTGCACGTACAGTTTTCTCTATATGGGATACTAGGGCTTAATGAAGCTTAACATGACCCGGCAATGTGTGCTTGCAGCCCACAAAGCCAACCAGATCCTGGGCTGCATGACCAGCAGCTCAAGGGAGGGGATTCCTCCGCCTCTACTCTCCTCTCGTGAGAACCCACCTGGAGTACTGCATCCAGCTCTGGGGCCTCCAGCACAGGAAGGACATGGACCTGTTGGAGCGAGTCCAGAGGAGGCCACGAAGATGTTCAGAGGGCTGGAGCACCTCTCCTGTGAGGACAGGCTGAGAGAGTTGGGCTTGTTTAGCCTGGAAAAGAGAAGGCTCTGGGGAGACCTTATAGCAGCCTTCCAGTACTGAAAGGGGGCTACAGGAGAGATGGGGAGGGACTCTTGATCAGGGAGTGTAGTGATAGCATGAGGGGTAATGGCTTCAAGCTGAAAAAGCGCAGATTTTGACTAGATATTAGAAAGAAATTTTTCACTGTGCAGGTGGAGAGGCACTGGCCCAGGTTGCCCAGAGAAGCTGTGGATGCCCCATCCCTGGAGGGGTTCAAGGCCAGGCTGGATGAGGCTTTGAGCAACCTGGCCTAGTGGGAGGTGTCCCTGTCCATAGCAGGAGGTTTGGAAATAGATGACCTTTAAGGTCCTTTCCAACCCAAACCATTCTATGATTCTGTGATTAATGACATATCATTTAGTTCCATCTTAAAGCATTATCAGTGTAGCAGCTGGTTCAACAACCTGTATGTTACCTATTGTAAGATCCTCACTAATTGTCTTTCTACTTCTGCAGTTATTTTAATTGCTTTTCTAGTATTTCTACACTTGAGGTTAACCAATCTTTTCTGTTCACTTTAATCACAGATGTGGCTACAGAGGAGGTTACATGGAGGTCATTAACTTGCATCCAGAAATTAAAGGACAGCTTGTTAAGCTGCTGTCTGTTCGCATTTGTCCTCCAGTTTCAGGACAAGCAGCAATGGATATTGTAGTGAATCCTCCAATACCTGGAGAAGAATCTTACTCTCAGTTCATAAAGGTCAGCAATAACATGCTTGCTCTTTTGTGCATTTCCTAAACCTGTCCTATATATTGTAAACTCAAAATATGCACGGTGACCAGACTTCTTTCCTTTCTTCTTGGTCAATTCTGTAATAACACCAATTTACAGGACTATGCAGGGTATTTTAAATTAACTCATTATGACTACCTTTAAAAATATTGTTTATTCCTTTAATGGCTCCTTTGTTTAGGAGCCAAAAAAAGCTAAGGTGGCATTATTGAATCAGCTTTCTTGCTGATAAATTCAACTTTGTTCCTGTATTTAGACAAAAGAATTACTAAGTAAGATTTGCTTTTACTAAAATCTAAACAGGAATGTAAGTTTGAATACAGTTATAAAATCAACCTTGTTCTTAGGTATCCAGTGCCTCTATATACAGAACAACATGATATTCTGTATTAAAGTATACATATAGTTTCTCACTTGTAAAAATTAAACTGAATCTGGCTTAAGAAATTACAGTATTGAGCCAGATCAAAGGTTCAGCTAACTTGGTCTCTAAAAATAGCCAAGAGTGGATGCTCAGAAGGAAGAACGTCTATCCACACTTCATAGCTGTATCCCGCGGATGCCCCTTTGCATTGCTGTCTTTAAGAGTATGACTGGAATGAGGAACATCATTTGCTCTAATAGCTCAGCAAAGCCCTAAGAGTGCTTAATTCAGGGAAGGCTTCTTGAAGCATCATAGTTTTCTCTGGTGTTTCTATTGCCACTTCAAATATATCAAACTGAACACCTTCCTTACAAACAGGAGAAGGAGTCTGTTTTGAACAATCTTGCCAAAAAAGCCAAACTAACAGAAGACATGTTTAACAAGGTACCAGGAATTCATTGCAATCCACTTCAAGGAGCTATGTATGCTTTCCCACGGATCTTTATTCCTTCCAAAGCCATTGAGGAAGCAAAGGTCAGTCAGTCATTTTTATCCCAATCCTTTTTAACCTTCACACACTTACGCCTGCCACTTCTAATGATGAATTTTTATTCCAGAGATAGAGTAAGCTCATGTAGTTACAAAAGCAGTACTCCGTTGACTGTATGATCTTAAATATAATGTGACCTTTTTTTTAAGAGAGGAAAACAAAACAGAGCATTTCATCACAGTGGTAAAGCTTCCAGGTTGAGAATGTTACCCAAGGATGTTAGTGTTACGGGGTGGACAAGTAGCTGGACCTGTGCAGATTCCAAACTGCTGCCCATGCCTGGGTTGGGTAGGCCAGCACATGCGACGGGGACTGTGAATGGCAGTGTGCTGCTGAACCTGCAAAAGAACACCTTCCGTTCAGCAAGTGTGGGCAAGAGGGAGGGAAGTTTCCTGAACAAATTTTACTTCTGGACAATACCTTTTTGTATTTGGGTCAGTAAGCTATATTACTAAATGACAAATATTTTTGTTCCTAACTAGAGCTCTATTACCTAATGTGTAATATTAATTGTTAAAGGGAATTTTATCAGCATAGCTGAGGACAAAAATAAGGCTGATTATTTGATTAGGCATATAACCTGTATGTATTTAAGAAATTCCATAGTTATTAACCAGGGGACTTTCTAGTCGGCTGATAATTCAAGGAAAAAAATAGTAACTGCCAACGGAACTAGAACACAGCTCTCAAATTAATTTAATCTTGTCAAATGTCAGTGGCTTAGATTTTAAGTACAATTTTGAGACTTTTGACAAAAAGTTACAAGCAAGTCAAGGAGAAAAACAAAAATATCTAAAACATTTCTTTTGAAGTGAGTGTTCTGTGTGGGTTCTTCAGCCTTGTTTTCCCATGAAGTACTGTTATTTAATTCACAGTGTGAACTGTCCCATTAGCAATTGTTCTTCATCTTCTTTAGTAAATACAATAAGAAACTAATAATGTAAGATAAGGATTCAGAAAGAAAAGCAATCATGAAGTTCTATATATTTTCAATATTTTTACTTCAAGAATTCCAAAACATCCATTTCCTTAGGCTCATAAAATGGCACCTGATATGTTCTATTGCATGAAACTTTTGGAAGAGACTGGAATATGTGTTGTACCTGGAAGTGGATTTGGCCAAAGAGAAGGAAGCTACCATTTCAGGTACAGCTGCTGTTTGTTTAAAATCAAATGAACTGTAATAAGCTAAGTACCATCCCAGTACTTTCTCTTCTGATTATTTTTTAATATAAGAATTTGTATTTCAGTTTATGTTGTCTCATTTTCTGCTGGACACTTTCTGTACACTGACAGCTAGGCAAAGACCTGGTCTGCTACATGAGCTATTCAGGTTTTTATGGCATTTTCACAGCTTGCTGTCACAGGATTATTCTATTTTTATACACTGACAGTTGAAATGCCTTCTCCACTAATACAAACAATAACAATAGCTTATACTCTAATCTTAAAGTTGGCTAAGGCATTACAAAAATTTCCCTGCTTTCTTCTGGTGGGAGGTGGGGTTAAACAGTATTTCTGTATGGATAAACTGCATGAGAGATGCAGCATCTTCCCTCTAAATTGGCTCCTTAAACACGCTGAATAACTCTTCACTTTACCAAAGCAAGATGTTGGACTAAATCTTCCAGTATCAAAACTGTGACCCTTTACTACTATTGCTTTGCCTTCCAATAAACAGCACTTTACTCCAGCTGAGCCACTGATAGCTAGAATTTATCACAGAATTCAGTCTTGTTTGGTCTGAAGCAACGTAGCAGAGAGTACCTTCAGCCATGATAGTTCTGCAACAGAGATAGCGGGGTTTGGTATCTGGGTGCATGCAGCTCCAGGAAAAGGCTAGTGTGAGTCCCTGTACTAGTGTGGGAAAAACATTTTGTTCTGTAGATGTTGCAGACAGTCTTGCATACAGTCAACGTGATTTTCAGATTATGCAGAAGAAGGAAAAAAGAAACTAAAAGCTGCAGTGTGGGATGTTGCATTGTCTTAATGCTTCGGAATTAAGTTTTCAGTTAAAAAAGAAATGTACATTTCCTCATAACCGCCTGCCCTAAAGCTCAAAAAAAAAAAAAAAAGTATAATTTGGCATGACTGCCCCAAAAATAAAAGCTGAGTTCTTGTTTCCTTCTTTATCAATTCCTGAATTCCTATATATTAATCAATTGAAACAAATTGCTCTAGTTTAATACTATAGTTCAATTAAAGCATAAATGCAGAAAATAAGAGAATCACATCCAAATAGATATTAAAGTGAACACATCACTAGCTGTACCCTGAGATTAATCAACGTCTGTGCAAAGATTACAGTTTAGCTTGTTTTAAAGGTAATGTGGGTTGTTTTTTTCTTCCTTTTAATATTGTTTTTCAGAATGACCATTCTTCCTCCAGTAGACAAGCTGAAGAACCTACTGGAGAAAGTGAGAGACTTCCACATAAAGTTTCTGGAAAAATATGCATGAAACTAGCGTGGCTTTTCCCCCTCATCCCTTCTTCAAGGTAAATGCAGAAAATGAACAAAGATGTGCTGAGAATGTGCTGTTCATCTAACTTAACTAAATTCAAAATAGATAGAACCAATCTCAGATACTGCTACAATTTATTGGACTATTACATTTAATGTCTGATATAGAAGACATTGTTACACTAAGGGAGGATGTGAAGAAAGCAGTGAAAGAAAGAGTCAGTAAACGATGTTGTGCCTTGACTGGAAGTTAGATTCGTGAACTCTTGACTCAATAGGTTGGGGGAGTTGCTCATTAAAATCACTACTGTTGTGTGGGTTTTTTTTACAAAACAGAAATTGTTTAGCTAAGAACATGTTTCCCATCTTAAAATTATACTAAAGAGAAATTCAAAAGCCTCCATTATAAGCACTGTTTGGTTTAATTTGTTGTTGTTGTTGTTAGGTATGAAGTGTTCTCCAAATCTGATTAAGCATGTAGGTACAGCGTGCTCAGTTAAAAAAAAAATCTTTGGCAGATGTGTGCAGATGCCTCTGAACTTCTGTTAAAAGGAAATCCTGCCATCACAGCATAAACCGAGTGGAATATACAGTTTTGATCAGAGGAGTGAATGTGGTGTCTGCTTGAACCCTATTTTTATGAAACTGAAACATAATGAGGAATATTAGTTTCTTATTCATATGCTATTCAACACATCATCCTAGTATAAAATAAGAGCACTGAACACTTCCTCTCATGACAACTCCAGGAGTCTCCTGTTAACTCACATCTTTTATATATATGGAACATAGTAAGTTACTGGTTCAAAGCAGTGTGAGTACTGTCAATCCTTTCAAGTAGGGAAAAATACAACACTATTCCAGAATCGCTTGACCTATGGAGAACATTTGTTTGGAACCACATGACTGAGAGACCCATTAGCTGGCCAAAATCCAGCTTGAACTGGCAAGGACTAAGAAATGTTGTGACCAGGAGAAATGCTGGGGGTGGTTTCTAATGAAGGAAAAGGCATTGGAAAGAAAATGTTTTGCACCAAGCATAAAGATAATGATAGTACAGCTCACTCTTAAATCTTCCACAATCATACTGCTGGCTGAATGACCCTGAGTGCTTATTAAAAGCCAGCTAAACCAAGTTGCTATCTAGGAGTACAGCTGTATTACTCTACTAATCTATCCTTACACAACAAGAGAAGGCTTCTGTTTCTCTAGAGTTGGAAGCTCATACCTTCTGCTAGCACTGATACAGGATTGAAGGAACACAGCTTCCAGTATTCAGCCATGAAAGTATTAGCATTTGTCAGGCTTAGGCTCAGCATTTACAAAGTTTATTCATTAAGAATATCTAATTTAATCTAGTCACTAATTTTAAGATATTATTTAGAAGTAAACTCATTTTAATGTCTCCTAGCACTTGGTTGGGCTGCCTTTGTACCTGGTTCAACATCCAATGCTGATCCAGGTAACTAAAGCCAAGGGCTAGAGAATCACCATATGGATAAAGCATGTGCCAATCTACTATGTGTGGAAGGCAAGAGATGTTGCCAATAACTGTCCTTGCAACAACAACTACTAGTCTGTGACGTAGGATTAGCAGCTGATGTACTTCTCACAATTCCTTACTGAAGTCCGTGAGAATAATTTAATACTTAATCACCTGCCAGTGGTTACAGGTTCATAAATGAAAATAGCACGCTGCTCCACAAAGTTACGATGGAAGCTTGGAGAAAAAAAAAATTATACTTTTATCCTTGAAGAAACTGACTTCTTGGAGAACAGCAGACGGAGAACATTTACATTGCTACTATCCATTGATAAATACAACCTTTCATCTGTTAGCACTCTCCACTTGGCATCCTTAATATGCACTAATAAAACAAATCCAGAAAGCAAAACTGTAGTAAGAGGTCAGAATATTGATGTAATAATAAGACAAACAGCACTTTCCTATTTTAGGAATGTGCCCAAATTAGATCTGGCTTTGGACTCGTAATGCAGTGTAGATTGAAGCTAAGATCTAACAATGGGAGTTAGAATATTTTTTTATATTTTTGTAACTACAGCTTTTTCATGGGGTAGTATTTGTAATCTAATAAGTCAATAGATTTTATATTTGCCTTGCATTTGCACCTGGTACTTCTGGAAAAAAATTTAAAGGTTTACAAGTTTCTAATGATAATTTACAGGTGTGAAAGTCTTTTTGTTTTAAGTCAGGACAACAATTCCTACACTTTTAAATCAACATATAATGGCATAAACTGAGTTTTTTCTAAACATTCTATTATGGTGCCTTTTATGTTTCTGACATTATAAGGGATAACAGTTTGTTCTTGATGCATCTCATATGGAAGGATGGTGATTTCTATTGTCCATCCACAATATTTGTATGTACTGTGATAAGGTTAATGTGCATTTTTGTGGAACAATCCTGTAAAGCTAAGAAAAGAGGCTTATTTTCAGTGTCTTCGAAATATTTCATTAATAACAGACAATACTTACTTTCAAATGCATGCTTCTAAGTTTGATTTTCCTACAGGTGCTCCTTATAATGTTACTTCAGATGTATGAGACTTCCCAATAATAAAGCATATGTTAAAAAAAAATAGTAGTACTCCATTTCCTATGTCAACTGAAGCAATGCTTGCTGGATTGCACTAGTGTGCAATTAACTCCATGTTCAAACTAGTAGTTAATTTAATCTATGTACCAGTTCACTAATTTCTGCATCACTCCCATTTATGGACTTGAAATTTGTCAAACTTGTTACCACCAAACTATTCCCTGCCAACACAGAATTGTACATAGAGATTGTCTTAGGCATGTTTTATGCTCAAAATTAACCATATCTTTTTACGTAAGGAGTTGTAACCAGGAGTTAAGCAAGCCAGACTTTTTTCTTCATAGAGAGGATCAGTCAGGTAAGGCTGATCAACTGTGGCCTGAAAGCTTCAGTGAGGTGTTTGGTATTGTCAGTTGTTTCCTTTTTAAAAAACTTCTTACATGGCTTGTATGAGATTAAATTTACAGAGCAACACCATCTTCCAATGACACCTCAGAATTACTTTAGTGGTGTTTATTTGGTAATTCAAAAGAAAATTAAGTTTAGGGAAAGTGAAGCCAGTCCTACTTCCCCAAGCATATGTATATGACAGCACCACAAAAAAAAAAAAAAAAAGCAAAAGCAGGCAATTTTCTTTGTATCAGGCATCTGAGTGCTTTCTGGAGCGGAAACATTTATCTAGGGTTTTCTTGGGAGCAGGTTGGTTGTTTTACACACAAGAACATGGTCTAATATAAAAAGGTTATATTATGACTTGTCAGTCAGATTTTTTACAGCTGTTTTTGAGTAACTATTTGGAACAGTAGAGACTATGCCAGACACATAGGATACAGGACAAGCTACTAACTTCAGAGACCTTGCAACATCAACTATATACATAGCGTGAGAACCACTAGTGTTTTAAAACATTATCCAAATTCCTTTTTACGCAGTTCCTTGGTCAATAAAGAATAAAGGGTTGATCATTTGTACAAAACCCAAGATACTCATACCTCTGGTGTGTTTTTTTATTTAGATGAATGTAAGATAAGAAGTTTCTGCAAGGAATTCTACTTTTAAGGGTATGGCTTCGAATGTCTTTATACTTTCAACACCACCTGTAGTCATGCCGTCTCATGTTCCACCTTACTACATGTTTATTAAGCACTCCCTTCACCTGGCTGGAATTTACACAACTTGTAACCATTTACACCAGGCAGAACACGTTATTCGCTTTGCTAGCTTTGAAGCGCTGCACACTCAGCACACCGAACAGCAGCAAAACGGCTACAAAACCCCCAACCCCTGCTCTGAAACAGGGCCCTTCCCCACAGCAGAGGGACCCTGGCACACAGCGCCACCCGCCCCCGGCCCGCACCTTCCAGCGCCGGTCGCTACTCACCCCTGGATGAGGCGGTCAGCTGCCCCTCCGCAGCTCCTCAAGTGCTGAAATCAGCGGCGGCCCCTTCAAAGCAATTAACAAAACACCACAATTAATTTGGTTCCACTAGGACACACCGCGCGTCTGTGGATCCATGTCAGCCCGCCCAGCTCCTGTCAGGAGGTGAGGGCCCCGGCTCCGCACCGGCCCTGGCACCCCGGCCTCCCGCCCTCACCGCTCCCCCGCACCCCTCTGAGGGGACAGACCGGGCACCCCGGGATACCGCCCCCCCGCCCCCCAGACCCCCACAGGCCGGGGCCTCCCGGAACGCCCCGTCCCCTCACGGGGTGCCGCAGCCGCCCGCTCCTGCCGCCCCGGAGGGTGTGTCCGCCCGGGCCCGGGGGAGGAGGAGAGGAGGGAGAAGCCCCCGCTCTTACAAAAGGTCCCCGGGCGAGGAGCGGCGCGCTCGTCTCGCGGGCGGCAGCCATGTCCCTGAGGAAGGCCCCCGGCAAGCGGCGCAGCACCGACTCGGGCGTGGAGTCCGACCGCGGGGCCGTCTCCCAGGAGAAGAAAGATCAGCGCATCGCGCTCTTCCTCAGGGACTTCGACCAGCAGGGTACGGCCGGGGGCGGCGGCGAGGGCTGCGGGGCGGAACAGCGGCTCCTGAGACCCTGGGTCCGGGGCGAGGGGAACGGCCCTGTCCCGTCAGGGGCGCCGCAGGGGACCCGAGCCCCGGCTGTGGCCGGCTCTGGGGCGCCGCCGCTCCGGGAGGGGGCGCCCTGGCGGCCGGCGGGGCNGGGGGCGAGCGGGCAGCACCCGGCGGGACAGCGCGGTGGCGGGCGGCAGGCGGCCGCGCGGGCCCGGGCCCCGCTGCAGGGCTGAGGCGCAGCTGGTAGCGTTGCCTGCGCTGTGTTTGCCGTCAGCCGAAGGAGTGTCTGAGAGCGGCGTTGTTTCAACTTTGTTTCTTTACTGCGGTCTCCTAGTGCTTATACTTGGAAACACGTAACGCGTGTGGCGGTAAAAGCCCGTTTTGCTTTACAGCCAAGGAAAGCATCCAGGAGATGAGGAAGGAGCTCGACTCGCTGCTGCAGACGGCGGAGAAGGCGTTCACCGTGGAGCTGCTGAAGATGCCGGTTGCCATCAGGAAAATGAAGAGAAAAGACTTGCTCAGTGAGTGTGCGTGGCCCTGTGTCTGCGGGGGGTGCAGAGACACCGCTGGAGCGTGGTGTGCCCCCGGCTAAGGGCAGAAAACTTGTTGATTTGTAAGAAAAAGTTTTATTGCTGACTGTTTGGAGCTGATGGGCAGTGGTGGTGTGCTGCGGGTGCTCAGTGAGCGCCCTTGTCCTGGCAGGTTGTCCTGCAGGTCAGCTGGCATTCCCCAATTGGATGTAAATAACAGTGTATAGTCTGGAGCCTTTTTATGTGTGCTCTTAAGGCATGTTATTTAAAGCCTGAAGGGACAAGGAATAATTACAAGTCTAGTATTCTCTGTGCTTAAAAACTTAAGCACTTCTTTCCATCTGTATTTTTTCATCCTAGCCACTGAGATTATTTTGTCTTTCTATTAATTTGAAGTCTTTGGTCCTGAGCTTTTCTTACCTAGTCGTTTCCCTGCAAACAGGTTCAATTTTAACCTCACATATATGCAGCAGTTTAATCGATGGTGTACAGTCAGCATCAGAGGTATATTCTGGTGAGCTGACATTTCTGGAATCTACTGTGCAGCTGGAAAATACAGGGACTGCACAAGGATCAAAACTAAGACTCTTGAACTGGAGTTTGCTGTAAGACTTTGAGTATGCATTTCAATCTTTCTTGGAAAAAACTACCTCAAAGCATTGTCTTTCAGCAACACTCTATGTGGGGGTTTTTCTTTGAACTCGGGTTATATACTGTGTGACTATGCTTAGTGTCCTTTCAAAGATTAAACATGCTGAAATGGCCTCAGGTGCTCGTTGTTGTTTTTAGGAGTGGCTATCCTACAAGACTTGAATCTTGTTCAAATGCAACATACTTGCTAGCTAAGGTTAACTATTAAAGCAGCTGTAATCCTGAATTACTTGTTCAGCTTCTGAGCCCATAAGAACCTGCAGATAATTATGCAAGTAATAGTATGTAAACAAGTTATACTTTCTTGAGTTACAGATTTGCTAGGAGGGGAGGAAGTGGCTCTTGCTGCTGCAGTGGTAAGTGCATGTTTTCAAGTTTTATCACAGTTTACAGAATGTAAGTCTTTTCTCCCTGCTGTAAACATTTCACTAAAATGATTTTGTTCAACTGTCTGTTTAAACAGAAGATGATCTGAAAAGGCTAGACAGCCAGCCATGGTGCAGTTATGAACATTACCTACAGCTTTAGGGTCATCTGCAGGCAGAAATCCAGATGTTTCTGAAAAAATAAACTGGTGTTTAGCCAGTCCCACTTCTGTCATTTTCTTTTAGTTCACTGCCTTTTGTAATATGCATTTACTGGGCAAAATCTGTTGACTTTCCCATGTTGGATAAACTTTTTCTTTAGACTGACTGCTCTCTCGAAGACATACCAAATCCAAAACTGGTGAGGACCAACAGCAAAAAAGGCAAGTCAATCTATTAATAAATGTCTTGATTCTTAAGTTATCTTTTTTTTAATTGGTTTGAACTGAGCATTTGTAAAGTGAACATAAAGCGTGAAGGATACAAGAGGGAAAAGTGAATAACTAGAAGCATAGCATACAGGTTCCCTCTGAGCATTCAGTGTGGAGGATCATGATCTATGCTACTGTTGAGGTACTTCAAAACATCAGATAAAAGTTCCTGTCCTTTGGATTAATCACTGAAAATGGCAAGAAGAGACAGATTTAAGTGACTTGTCCATGCTTTACGGTAAATGGAAGAGCTAGGAAAGTCACCTGTTTTCCCTTTGTTCCCTGTCCATTGAGGTTTGTAAGGGAAATATAACTTCTCTTCATACTCCAAAATACGCAAACAGAAGGACACAGCCACAAAAACGTAATTCTGTTTTGTCTGGGGGTTGAAGGTTTATCTAGTGTCTTTTAACTGTCCCATGTTCGTCTGTGACGAACACACACAGTTTGCTTTGAACTCTGTCCCAGGCGAATGACCATCAGATAGCAGAACTGATAGATGGCTGTCACTGGGTAAATAGGCTTAAAAATGAGTTTGAAATGGTGTTTTGTGCTCTTCGTGAGATTTTTATTTTCCTTGTCTTTCTAATATATTTCTAGTTAAGGTAACTACAATTGTTGAATATGAAGATGCCAAGCATGTTTCTGCAAAGAAAATATCTAAAAAAGTAAGTTTATTCTGAACAAGCAACATAGGGTTTTAATCAGTTCTGACCCGCTATGAACTCTGCTAGATCCATGACCAGGCAGGCCAGTGGTCTGCTGTTTGTTTGAAAAATCAGTTGTTTTAAATTAAATGTATAGTAAATTAATGTCATAATGAAATACGGTATCTGGACTTTGGGTAACTCATTCACACGGACTTGCAAATAGTGGCATAGTTATTCTCTCTTGACTTAGCAACAAATCTTGATGGTTTAAGGAACCATATTTGTTGAAACTTTTAAAAAAAAAACTTTATATTTTAATACATGCTTGTGCATTCTTGTCCACCTTGATCTCTAAACCAAATAGCACAGGTGTATTAATTTTACCACCTCAGTCCATCTGTGCAATGCAGTGCCTCAGCCAGACGCTGAAGTATGTAGTGAGATTACAACAAAGAGTATACGCAGAGTTACGGGCATTAATTATAAGAAGGCTTCCAAGTTGGAAGGGTGTATATTAGAAAGGTGGTTGTTTGTACAGAACTTCAGTATGAACAAATATGTTTTGGCATTATAGAACTCTTGTTTTGGAATGCATATTTGCCATTTTATGTGTATGTGGAACTATACAGTATTGTTCCCTCAAAATATCTATCATTTTGCCTTAAAATGCCACTTCTTTTAACTGCAGTCTTGCATATACATTTTCAGGTTTCCAAAACAAAGTCATTGGTTTCATTGGCATCTGGTTTAAATAGCAAACTGAGCCCTCTTTCTAGGTAAGACTGACCTTTGATAGCTTATTTAACTTGTCTGACTTTTGAATGCTGAATAAAACTTTTCAGATAAAATAGCTGAGATGTGAGGCCAATAGGAATACATCTGATAAAGATGTCGTCCATCACCTGAATCAGATGCATTGTAGTGATGTGAGCCCTGAACAAAAAAAGCACTTTTAGCTGATGAAGGGATGTAGTAGTATCTCTCACTGAGTGGTGGGCAGTTCTGGATCTATGTAGTCAGTACAGATTTCCAAACAGAACTTAATGGCAGAGAGTGTGTAAAGGAAACATCTGTGTTGCTCTGTTGCTAATGAATTGTTCTGTAATAATTCTGCCCTCATACATGGCTGAAAGGGAGGTGTTGTTAGCAGGAAAATACACACTTGCAAAAACACCTTAGAGCTACTTACAGTCATGATAGATCAAATGAAAGTTTCACTATAAGATCTAATGAATTAAAAAATTGGTGGATATCTGCATCAAAATTTTTTTTGAGAAGCTCCCCATACACCTACAGCTCTGGTGTGCATACTTGCACCCACTGGCACTTACTTTGATATACTCAAATTGTCTCAGAAATGCAATTTAGAGAATGTATCAGTGTTTAACGTGCCTAAAAAATTAAACATCTTAGCCAGGTTTAATTACTTTCTTGAATTGGGATTATAGAATTTTGGGCTTAACAAAATCAAACTAGAGAAGGCTGCTTTGCCTGGGGAAGTCTAACTTTCCTGTCTCTGGAGGAGGTTGCTTTTAGTTAAGTACACTGACACTGGGCCAAAACCACATCCCCTTGCAATATCTCCAAAATGTGTGTGGGAAAAGGGAGACAAGAGGAAAGAGTGAGGTAAACTTCTGTTGTCAAGATATTGGTGAACTGAGTTAAAATACAAAACTGGAAAAACTTTGTTCTCTGGATTCAGGTCAGCCACACAGGACAAATACTCTGAGAAACAATCTAGAAAAACTAAGTCCTGCTGAAAAAGAAACTTCCCAAGAAACTTTTTGCATGCTCAAATAGAGAGCTGTGTGTGCTCCCCTAATTATACTCAACTTGGGTATTGCAGTCCTCTCTTACCTGCTAACATAAATTATCCTTCCATTCCCCTATGGTGTTATGTCCCATTGTATCATGTCTACCTCAGGGGGCTTCTTCACATGTATATACACTAGATCTCTGTCATGGAGCATTTCAACATTTTCTAATCCACCAGCTGTCTTACCTTCATTCTCTACAGTACATGAGGAGGAAATAAAAAAATAAATAATTTAAGAACCACAAACCCNAAAAAAAAAATTAAAAAAATGCCAAACCTCCAAAGAACCCCAACCAAATAAGTTGACAGTCAGTTCTTTAGATATTGAACAGTTAAGATTTTCAGTTATTACCTTTCTCCATACACTAGAGTTTGGTTTTGGCAGAAGTCATGAGCTGAAGTNTCACTCTTCTGCAAGTGTGGCTGAGGCCATTAAGTTTCCTGCTTCTGATTGCAGTGACACAAATTTCAAAGTCACACCAAAGGTATCTAAAAGGTAAGGGTTTTCGTCTTGTTCTTAATAAATAATTTTGTTAAATACCAATACACTATATATCTACATTAATATCAATCTAGATATGAATCAATCATGATCACTCTAGATTTAATAGATCTTCATGATCTGTCACTAAATTTGGTAGCAGGGATGTGAACCAGTNTGAAGTGAGGGGGTGGAAAAACTTCCTTATAACTTAAATGGGTCATGAAACCAGCAAGTGGCTTAGTTTCACCTTGGCCTGCTATAAATTTCAGAGGCTTGTTTCCATGCAGAAGATAATACACAAATGTTTTTGAAGTGGAACAAGAACAATAGTATTGTGAAAGCAGCCTAGAAATTTTATATGGCACAAGGCATGCCCTGTACCTCTGAGAGCTAGCAGCTTCTGTATTTCTTAATATCTCCCTCTGCAGTAGACAGATACAGCACACATCTTATCTTAAGCCCTTTCCTCTTTCCAAAACTGTTGATATTGGAGAGTGGATATTTTTCTTGCTGAATGGTCCAAATGTGAGCTTGCTCACTGGCCTGTAACACAGGCTTAGGAGGTTACTGGAGTGTTGCAGCATTGCAAGATGTTACCTGCTGGTGCTAGTAAATGCTGCTGAGGGTTGTATTTCCTGTAGTCTTCTGGCTGAACTGGAAAAATTTAAATGTGACTGCCTTTCTGTTGGATATGTTTGCTAATACTTGCATTTGCTTCCTGCTTGAAAATTTCCAGCACAGCATAGGAAGTTAACCTCAGAGTAACATTTTTATTGTATTCTAGTGCTGGACTACAACAGACTGTCTCAAGAACGGTACC
The DNA here is from genome assembly GCA_013400615.1 of Syrrhaptes paradoxus. Lineage (NCBI taxonomy): Eukaryota > Metazoa > Chordata > Aves > Pterocliformes > Pteroclidae > Syrrhaptes > Syrrhaptes paradoxus. The sequence continues at coordinate 2,189 of VZTO01017061.1, read as the reverse complement.
TAGCAGAGGAAGAGGTCAAGGCATGTTACTGAGAAGTAAATCAGTACCCCAAGTTAAAACTGTTCCATTTGTAAACATTCCCCTGGCTGATGGACAGGTATTGAACTCTTTTTNTATATATCTACATTAATATCAATCTAGATATGAATCAATCATGATCACTCTAGATTTAATAGATCTTCATGATCTGTCACTAAATTTGGTAGCAGGGATGTGAACCAGTCATACGTCATGCTTTGATTGTGGGTGTTAACTTACATTCTCATGGAGGTACAGGGCTTAATGTCGTAACTAAGCCAGTTGGGGGGGGAAAAAAACAAAAACAAACCACACCAGATTTATGCTCTAAATTTTAGTCCTGCCCACTGTTGTTTAAAGGTATAGTTTACAGCTTAAACTAATTCTCTGAGTCCAAGCTTGATTAAAATGTCACCTATACTGCTGTGTTTAAAAAAAAAAAAAAAAT
>VZTO01017060.1:6942-100120 GCA_013400615.1 Syrrhaptes paradoxus | reverse complement strand
CAGCACCCATCACTGCAATATATGCTTTTCATACTCTAATTGCTTTGCGAGATCTCTCGCTCCTCCTCTGCGTCTCACCCCTGTGCATTCACACCGCGTACCGCAACGCAGTCCGGCACTGCTCATCCTGCCTCTCGGGAAGGCTGAACTGAAGGCCAACTGGAGATTTTATTTAGTTGAGAAATGTTCTGTATAGGTAGAAAGCTTTCACATAAACCCTGGATGTCACAAAAGGATCAAAAGCTTACATGTCTATTATGGTATGGGGTAGGATTAATAGTTGGCTACAATACCTTTTCAGGCGTGGGGTTTATTGGTGAAAGTAGTGTTAGAAAGAAGACAATGAAGAAAAGCTACATTATGTATGTTACAATATGCTATATTTTCTAACAGTACTGTGCCTGAGAACAATCAGTTGCAATTCATCTACAAAAAAAAACCACGTGGAAATCTGGTTAATTTTATTTCTTAACAGCTCCGTACTAATATACGTTGGGAGGAAGCAGATCAAAATACTAAAACAACGTGCTGAGTCATGAAGTGGAATGAACCGCTAGAACCTTCCTTTCCTCCAGCAGCTATAATCTGTCATCAAATTACCTACCTAATGCATATGTTGTAATAGCCAGCTGTAGTTTCTTCTTCATATCCTTTTGTTTCAGATGAAGCGACTTAAAAATTGCAAATGTTTCTCCCCTTAGATGCAAAAGCATAAATCACGAGGAATACTGAGCTCTCTGCCTCATATTGATTCTTTCGTGAACTAAGCCAGATGGGTTCAGATATGAGCATGATCTAATATTCCCCTTAGCTTGATTTATAGATTTCTTTGTGCATTACCTGACCATAAATGAGTCTTGCATTATTTCTTGTGTGCCTGTCAAATTAAAGAAAAATATTCTCGTTGACCTTTAAACCTGGGAGAAAAAAATGAGTCAGAGAGATTTTACTGCATGTATTACAGTGATGTTAGTGCTTACATGCCAATTAAGAGTGTGTGATTATGAAAGAGGTCTAGTAATTTGTGTTGCATGTAATGATTTCATTTTCCTGTAAAGCACGCAGTAGATATACAGGCAGCGGCATAAGCTACATTGCAAATAAGCCTGGACGAGAGAAAAAGAGGAGAACAATTTGGCACAATTCATTCCTTAATTTACAAAAACGAGCACTGATTGCAAGAACTGTAATGTTTTTCTGTAAGAAAATAATGTTCTTTAAGCAGAAATGCAGAAACAACTGCTATGTAAGGTGTAAATGCCATTAAAGGGAATGAGCATCATGAGGTGTTCGCTGACCCCAGAGACCTCTTCTGAGTTTAATATGTCTGAAAAAAACTGAGCAATGTATCATTAGGGTACAACCCTGGGCTCAGGACTTGCAACCAAACTCTGGTGGGAGATGCTAAGTTTTGTCTGAGCAAAAAGCTCATGCTTAAACTGAAGGGACTGGCTTCAACGATGCTGCACCTCCTCCCACAGTTTTCAGGAGTGTTTCTATAGCCTAATAAGCCTATTATCTCCTCTGTATTTATTTGTAATGCTCTGAGCTATCAAATCGAGGCATTAAGAAAAAATATTTCTGTCTCTGCCATTTCTCTTTTTTTTTTTGGCCAGGTGAAGTATGGTAAACATGCTCTGAAACTGCTCAGCAGACCAAATCCCTGTCATGTCTCTATTCAGGTTGCATCTCTATTCTGTATCTGTATCAAGAGATGGTATTTTCAGTAAGAACAAGATCTTAGCTTCTGTCTTCTAAGAAAGCACTCTTTTAATTAGTCTTTCCATGCCATGTGGGCATACCTCAAAACCTGGCTGGGAGCCCTGGCCTGGGCTCTTCTAGCAACAGGCAGACCTGGTTGTGTTCTCAGCTCTCTTTTCCAGATACCCCTCCGTCTGTCTGTATGAGTAAAAAAATCCCTTTTTAGATTCTTCTCCCACTTAGTTATGTTTGGACCAGTCAGCCTGTCCTACAATTGAAAACAGGGATTCAGGAATATGAATGTTCCTTTCCAGTCTTTTGTTAAGGTCATTGAATTATTGAGTACCCTGTTTCCTAGCATGTGGTCCTCCTTATTTTATTCTTAAATGGTTCTGCTATGGCAAGAAAGCTTTTCTTAACTTCCAGCTGGCCGAAGGCTGAGTGTAGCCAGTGTTTTACATCTGTGCAGGGATGCACCTAACAGTATCTCTGTTTTGGAGGCCAGTATATCCATGAGAGAAGGTCATAAGTATAGATTTTCTTTGGTTTGGACACTTTATTTTAATTCCAGTGGCTGATCACATTTGTTTATTTTTATTACAGTAAGCTTCCAGACCCTGAGAATGGGATCTGCGGTGCTAAAGACACTTTTATTATATATGAGACTTCAAGTGATAGTCTTTGCCCTGAGGAGCTCACAATAAAAATAAGCAGACAGATAGAGAGATAAAAGACATGATTCAGCATCAGATGTAATTTGCTGTATGAAGCTGATCCGATTGTATTTGAAGGATTTATTTTACAGATGAAGAAACTTAGGTGCAATGAAATTAAATGACTTGCAGAAAATACCACAGAAGTCTATGGAAAAGTAGGAACTAAAACTCTGATTTTCCCATAGCTCCCAGGCCAGCCCTTCTCTTTGAGGTGGGGGGGAACTATTTACGCATTATGTGAACACAACTATACATGCTGTACATCCCAATCTGTAGAAATTATACAGCCCTGCATAGTTGTGCCACACGGCAGATTTTTATGCACTCTGCAGGGCATAAGCCTGGCTCTCTCTTCTGTGAGCAGTTCTTATTCAGAGAAACTCTTTTGACTTCTAGCACAAATGGTGCTTTGAAGAGATATGTTTACTGCATAAAGACATAGAAAATACACCTAAATTCCCTATTCTGGTCAGTGTATTTATATGAAAAGTATTGTGGCAATAAATCAAAGTGCAGTGATTGCCATTCCCCTTCCCATGGTGATTTATAATTGTGGATTTACATCTGGCTAAAAGACACTGTTCAGACTGTCTAGCTTGCATGGTAATAACAGCAAGCTCTCCTCTATTTCCTTTTAGTATGGCAATGGAGACTGAGAGCCCCTTCACTTTAAACAATTCGGTGAACACATAAAATGAGAGTTAAAACCTTCTACAAAAATACAAAAATAATAAAGCACGATCAGTGAAACCCTAAATCATAATGACAACGTTATCCAGTGTCAGCCAGAGACACTCACTGACTTCAGTGGAGTTTTAAATGAAGCATTTCTCTATCTGGTAAACAAAACAAGAAAAAAAAAAGAAAAAGAGGAAAAAGGCAGGGAAATAATATTCAAGAATTTCTTAATAGAATTGAGGGGCTAACAGCAGAAAAAACTATTCACCCTCTGGTACTCTGGAGTTTTACTTCACAGAAAAAAATAGGATGCCGTAGGATCATGACGCCTTGTTCCCTTTAACAACATTTCTCAGCCTGGGCAGCATAAACATCCATTAATCACCCTTACATTTATAAAGTATAAGCACAATTATCTTTGGTTCCCTTTGTTAAACCCACAAATAAAGGTTTGGGTTTTTTTCTTCACTTGCCTAGAAAAACAAATATATGAGACTGAGGGCTGGTAGCTTGCTGTTGGTGAGAGCTGGATGACGGTATTCTCGTTTGAAAAGTAAAACAGACAGACCTGTAAGACCTTTACCATATAATGAACAGGATCTTGATAACAGACTGGTGGAGGAGTTCAACTTTCTTCCTGTCCTGAGATCGGTAATGGACAGCCTGTGGATGTGCTTCAGGCTCGAGGTGGTCCTCAGGCTTCCGGGAAGGGAAATGCTGTAACCTGTGCATTTCCCCTGAACTCTCCTCTCCCTGCTTTAGCACTTCTAGAGCTGTATGGACAGTACGCTAGTCCTAAGAATTCATTCCAGACTGAAATATGTCTCCAAAGACTAAAGATAAGGAAAGAAAGCCAAAATTTTCCTCTTAAGTTCATACAGATATTCAACACTTGAGCCATCCAAGCCACGCACCTTTGCAATATGTGATACCCCTCAGGGGGAATATCCTCTGCTCAAAGATCATCTTTGCACAGAAGAGAAATACTGCTGTTTTGCTGGACACATGCTGCCCCGTATAAGGCAGCAAGGAGATGAACTAAGTTGAGCTTTCTGATAGTATCCATCAGTACAGTCAAAGTGTTAAATCCTTCTCCTTGTCCAGCGGTTTATTCCATAATAGAAACATAGATAGCAGTGACAGAGAAAATCGCTTGGGTCATCTGGTTTATCCAGTGCTGGGAGAAAGATTGTTTCTTGCATTTGTTGTCTTTGCAGACGATACCTCACTCAAAATTACCACCTGACCTAAAGTCTGACAGAGAAATGGAATATTACTAAGATAAACCACGCTCGGGTGCCTGGTTTATCGTTTGTGTAGCAGCAGAGAATGAGATCAGGGTACAGCTTACAAGATGAACAGGGGGAAAAGAACTGTAAGCCCTCCTCCTGCCCAGGAATGGAAGATGCCGAGGGAAGGAACGGGAGAAAACAGAGCATTATGTGTTTATGAACAGTACCATCCTAAAGGGGGTTGTAATCTGTAAAGATTGTTGGGACTCACTGAAAAAGGAATAAATGCAGTAGAGGTCTCTAGGGGGATCCTAAAGGACGCTCCTTCCCTAATCCAGGGGAATCTCTGGGAAAGGACTGGGAGCCCTTTTCTTACCCATCTCTTTTCGCTGTAGGGCTCAGGAAAGGGGTCACACTACAGTGTTGATCTCTCTTCTTCCTAAAATTGTAAAGAGGATTATACCCTACAGAGCTCTGTACAACAGCTGGAAGCTACCATTGCTCCTTAGGCACAAGACTCTCTTAAGACATGATTGTGTAATGTCAGCCGTGGTTTTTTGAGGACTCATGCATGCTTTTATAACACAGGTTACGATTTAATTTCCAGCAGGTGTTTGCTTTCATAACATTCAAGGTGAGTCTAGGACAAGACCGAGGGCGGTGAGAGGGGAAAGCAAGGCTCTGCTGTGCTTTGACTGATCCAACGTCCAGGCTTTGGAGACTCATAACATACCCTGTCCCTGCCACCAGGAATTTCTGCAAACTGTTCCCCTGTCCTCCTTGGTCTCCTTGAAAGGAGAGTTTCGTGGCTAGGAAGCCTCCTGTTCTCCACTTCATGAATCCCTTGGGGCATGGATAGCAGGTCTCCTTTCAGCTCGTCTGGCTCCTGTCACTGCTGCATTCAAGCCTCAGCTCCTGCTCTCAAATTTACACCTTCCCCTTGCTGCTTTCTTCCCCTTTGCCTCATGTCTGTTGCCCCACCAGAGCCTGTGGACAGTTCATCTTTCTTTGCCTGTAGCAGTTGCAAGTTGTGCTGTCTTTGCCTGACTTTATTTCGTACATTTTGCAGTCAGTGTGGTGTCTGGGAGGGGATACGGGACTGACTGCGCTGAGAGCAATGTCCAGTGACAGGTCAGGAAAAGCAAAACCAGTTAATGGATCAGTGTCTTCCCACAGACTGTGCTCCTCAGACTCTCCCTGCCTCCCACGAGGCAGCCCCTTCTGCGCAGTAACAGGCAGAGCACAGCCGGTTCCTGGGTTTCGGACCAGGGCTTGTGCAGGGCCCCTGCCTGTGCTTCTGCTCGGGCTGGCCCAGGCTGAGCCATCCCTGTCATTTCTGAGGTATGACAAACACCTTTGTGTTCCTGTTGCATAAAGAACTGGGCTGGGCTGGGCAATTTTTTAAACAATAAATTGAGGAAACAGGGATATTCTGGCCCAAAGAGGACGGAGATGGAGAGAAGAGGTTCTTGTTCTTGGGGACAGACAGGAAATGCTGCTTTCCAAGTTTGTTTATTTTGCTTATGCTTCATCACAGGGTTTTACCTTTCCTTTCTGAATGCTGTCAGCACACAGGGACAACAGACATGGCGTTTTGGTACACTGTTGTATTTAGAACAGCCACAAAAAATTAAGATCCAAATCATATCCAACCTATCATGTGATTACATGGCAGAGTCGCATAGCCGGAGATGCTCTGCTCCATGCTCAGCCCTTGACAGAGCTCTCACAAGCAATGTGAGTGATGAGCTCCTGCTTAGGAACTGACAAACTTGTGTGGATCAATGATTATTAGAAAGAAAGTGTCATTAAAGAGGACAGTTCGGTGCATTATCATCCAGGAGCTGTCAATGTCTCTGCTGGGAAAATTAAAATACAGTCATCTTACAATGCATATTTCAAACATTTTGAATTTAATAATTAACTAAAAGATAGAAGCAGCAGCCTTTTTCCAGAGTGCATTTTGGTGTCCATTAAAAACACTGATTCTCTGAAAGGCAAGAAATTATAACTTCTTGTAATTCTTGATAAAGCTTGCTAGGATCTTTCATTTACTAAATATTTGTAAATCAAACTCTATGGGTTTTTTTAAAATGAGGGTAGCAACTGACTAAACGGCATACAAATTACTCTAAACTTAAAAAAAACAAAACCCTAAATGTTTTATTTTGATACTCGTAAGCAAAAAAATTGTATTGGAAATTATTTTTAATTTTGAAGATTTCCGTTTCTGTGATAAAAATTAAGCACTCAGTTGTCCTTTGGACATACCTGAAGCAGTTCTTCCCCATACTAATTTTGGTTCAACCGCTGAACAGAAAAATTAATTATTGAGAGGGTTCAATTCTTCTCGCAGGAGCGAGCCCCGCAGATGTTAGTAGTCCACTTTGTGTTGCCGTATGAAACCTGTCGTGGCTCTGCTGAACCAATGAGGTGAAGTGCTAGTAAAATCAGCAGTGTTGCTAAGAATAAATATTTGTACAGTATGAAGATAGGAAGGAGATCTTTTAGAAAGTCCGTCATGTCCTATATGGCAGCAGTCCTCACACACATTGCTGTTACTACTTTTTGGAGGAGTTTTTTCAATAAACCAAAGTAGAACTAAGAATTCGTTATTCTAAACACAGTACTGTTATTACAAGTATTTTTTCCTAATGATCTTTCAGAACTGAGACCCTAATTGCAAATCCAGTATAAGCCCAGGACAAAAAGAGACCGATGTTTCAAACAATAAAGAACAAAGTACAACCAAAGGACTGGTACAGAGGGACGGGGAAGTACAATGAAGAAGCTGGAGAAGTACTGGTTAGTTTGATAGATTTTTCTGTTTTACAAGGGACATCATTAGTGTCAGGTTCTATGCAGGCATCAGAGTGAATGGGAGATGTGCAGAAATCTAATCCTGGGCACATCCACAGAGCCACACATGCTACAGCTTGGGAAGTTTTTTTCATCTTCTAGTACTTTGACTTTGTTAGAAATCTTAGTACGGCCTAATTTTACAAATTTAGGTTCAAACTTCTCCCTTCATCTCAACCTTCCTGTTCCTCTGGGGGATCTGTAATTCTTTCTCCATATGAAGGTCTCACTCCCAGGGGTGGTCTCCTTTTCCATGGTGTAATACAACCTTCTCCTGAGACTTCTTCCTTTTTGCATTTGTTATTTGTAGATTTGCTGTAAACTTTAGAAAAAGCAGCAAGCTGAAAGGAGGCGGTGCTACGTGGTGGAGCCCAGCACCCAGGGGGTTTGCTGGGGACAGCTCAGGGCAGGGTGGACTGGGACCTGCAGCTCCCGAGGGTGCTGAGCTGAGAGGTTACATGGAGATAATCAGTGCAGCCAAATCCTAGTACCCAGGTTAGATACAAAACATCTAGATGGAGCATTTCTACTTTCCCAAAATTGAATTTCCTTCCCAAGAATTTTATATTTCATGACAAGTTTTAAAACTGAAACTTTTAATCTTAAGTGAAACCAAAATTAGAATTTTCCATAGGACAGAAATTCATATTTCAGCAATAAAGAGGAAACCATGCTAAATGGAGGAACTGGATGGCTGGGGGCAGGTAGTGAATTTTACTTCCAAAATGGCAGACAGAGAGCCCCTTACATGGAACACGTGCATAATCTTGAGGACAGTTCTTCCTCCTGCGTGAGCGGCTGCCCTGTGCAGAAGGCTGCACCTAACTCGGGCAAGGTTTCTGCAGCAAACAGAAACTGACCTTAGGAGTCTTTACTGTGAGTTGCCTTCTTTAGTCTTACTGCCTTCTATTTATAACTTGGCAGCAAAATGGAGAGTTATTTGGTATATTTTCATTTGCAAAATTAAATTTGGAGAAGAGAGAGATATTTCATAAAATAAACCAATATAAACAGAAATAGTCCTGCTGGGTAAGAAAATACAGATAACTGGGGAAGTGCATGTAAATCCATAGAAATAATGGCCATGTAAAACCATGGTGCTGTGCATTTCTACTAACCAGTCTTCAAAAGAAGATGAAATCAAAGGCAATGATATGTGGATTAGAGAACATAACACGTGAAGAGGCTGAGAAAGCTGAATTCATAGAGTCCAGTGAAAGAGACAGCTCAGGGGGAACACCATCACAGTCTATAAATACCTTCAAGGTAACAACAGAAATGAAGGCAGGGAATTATTCACAGTCTTAGAAGATTGTAGGCCAGGGAGCAATGGCCTGAAGCTAAGAAAGAAAAAGTTTAGGTGAGATATTAGGGGGGGAAAAAGAAGCCCTGACAAAAGAAAGCAACAGGGCAGTTTAATAGTCGAACAGGGAGAGTGCCCAGTGCAGCATAACTGCCAGGTTTATGCAACCAGTAAGATGGCATATTGCTGGAAAAAAGAGAGAGAGGCTGTAATCAGACACAGAGACAGATCAGACTGCAAGAGGACTTCTTGGTCTCGCAGGCTGCGCTCCAGGTAATGTCACATAGTGCTCCATGGCACTGCAAGGCAGAGCTGCTTCTCTGAACTAGCCAGCTGCTTCCTCTGTTGCTCTCTCTTACATATTTCCTTTATCCATCATGCACAACCCCCTTCCCATCCAAACATGGATGAATTCCGTGTTGTCCTCTCTTACCGAGCCTGGCTTTCCATCCCACAGACAGAGGTGTCAGGCAACTGCAGGAAGAAGCAGCAGTTGTTACTAAGGCAAGTCCAGCCAAGAGGGCTGCTGATATGATGGATTATAGAAGGAAATCTCAAAGTCACTTAAGGACAAGGAACTGGAGGTCTGCATTAATTACACCAATAATCGTATAAGGAACTCTCTGCAACACGGAAAAAGTTGGAAGAAACTGCAGCACCTGCTCAGAGCACCTCAGAAGCCAACTCTGATTGGTCTCCATTGGAAGAATGAAATTTCCAGGGCTGAGAGGGACTTTTTGAAGAGAAGGCTTTTCCTGGAGGAAAGGAGTGAGTAGGACCCTATGATCTCTGGTGGTGGGTCCCCACTGTGCAGGCTCTCCCTGCTACTTCTCTTTGCCCTAGAAATGTGAGGGAATGGGGTCAGACAGGTCTGAGACAGGCTGATACTAATTCTCTAACGTGAGAGAAAGGTGTTTCTATTGCATGCCCAGCACACTTCATATGGTGTGCTAACAACAAACAACAGCGAGTTCACAGTCCAGAAGATACCTTGGAGGTGGGGTTTGGTTGCTTGGAGGAGCATGGGAGGCAGCGGGAAGGTTGTTGCTACCCACGGGCACGGGGCTCCTGCTGCAAAATGATACAGGATTATCACAGAGCTCGCATTGGCTGGCATCTCGTCAAACTCCTGGGTACACAGCAACCAGTACCCAGGGTGGTTTACAGCACAGTTACAGAGCTACTGCCAAAATAAATACTTGGTGCACAGCACAGAAACCTCTTATATAGAAACCTTCCATAAATACTGCCTGCTGCCTTTTCCCTTTGGGGAACCACAGCAAAGGTATCTGCACACCCAGCGCAGCGCTGCCTAAGGGCCTTTCCACAAAGGTCACTTGTGGGCATTGCCCCTAACTTGCCAGAGATTTTTTTTGCATGACACCCCTCTCTGGGTGCTTTCTTAACAATGGAGTACCCACAGAGCATCACTGCACGACTGCCTGGCAGCTGCCACCAGTGCTTGCAGGACTGGGGAAAAAACAAGAGCTGCAGCACATTGTGCAAAAGCGAACAGGAGGTACTAAATGTGAGCCTGCTGCGTGTTTAATTGTTTTGGGTTTCCATGGTGGGGTTTTGGTAGCAGAGCTGGGGCTACAGAGGTGGCCCCTCTGAGAAGCTGCTGGAAGCTTCCTGGGCTCCAAATTGGACCCATCTCTGGCCAAGGCCAAGCCAATCAGCACCTCTGTGAATAACATATTTAACAGGGGTGCAGCGCACAGCCCCCCACCCCAGCCTCCACCACAACCCGAGCCTCTGCCACAACCCTGGCCCAGCTGACCCAGCACAGCCCCTGCCCCTGAGCCAGCGAAAGAACCTGCAGCAGAGAGAGGAGTGGGATGTGAGGGAAACAACTATGCAGACATGAAGATCAGTGCAGAAGGAGGGGGAGGAGGTGCTCCAGGCGCTGGAGCAGAGATTCTCCTGCAGCCTGTGGTGAAGACCACGGCGATACAGCAGGCAGCAGAGCAGATAACTGCTGCAACCTGGGGAGGACCCCACGCTGGAGCAGGTGGATGCCTGAAGGAGGCTGTGACCCTGTGGGAAGGACCCATGCGGGAGCAATTACTGGAGAACTGCAGCCCATGGGAGGGACTGTAGCTCATGGGAAGGACTCACATTGGAGAAGTTCGTGGAGGCCTGTCTCCCATGGGAGGGACCCCACGCTGGAGCAGGGTAAGAGTGTGAGGAGTCTTTCACCCTGTGAAGAGGAAGGAATGGCGCAGATGACATGTGATGGACTGACCGCAACCCCCATTCCCCATCCCCCTGCGCCACTGGAGGGAGAAGGTAGAGAAATCAGGAGCAGAGCCTTTGGGCCCGGGAAGAAGGGAGGAGTCAGGGGAAGGTGCCTTTCTAAGATGTGGTTCTCTTTCTGTGTTTCTCCAAGTCAAGTGTTTTCTGCCTGTGACCATAAGTGGTGAGTGATCCCTCCCTGTCCTTGTCTCAACTCATGGGGTTTTTACCTTTTGTTCTTGTGATTCTCCTTCCCATCTCACAGGGGTGGGGGAGGAGGGGAGTGAGCGAGCGGCTGTGTGGTGCTTAAGATGCCAGGTGGGCTTAAACCATTACATTAATGCTAGTCCAGAAGAAGCACTGGAGTAGCAACACTGTATCTGAAACAATTTTGTATCATTTTAGTAGTTTAATTTTAGTTGTGTTCTTAGTGAAACGGAAAAGCCTAATTAATCTATGCTGAAGTTCTCCAGTTGAGGGTCACCACTTTTTAGACTGATCCAGAGAGCTGATGAAAGTTTTGCCAGTGTTATCTTAGTGACGAGCATCTTGCAGAGGGAGTTTCTTGGTTTTGCTGGTTTGTTGTTTACAAAGATCTCCTTAATGTAATGATTCTCTGATGTCTTCATAACAGATAATAGAAGAAGCATTTCAAAAGAGATCTATGTAAAGTCGGGGGTACGACTGAGTTACAGGGAAGGTTCATTTATGGTAAATGCCAATCACAACAAAAAAAATCATACTTTGAAGACCAAAAACAATGACAGGTTTTGCTTTTCTTTGTTTTAAAGCTAAATCTGTATCATTTGCTGTGCTGAAAATCCCTAACAGTTACCGGTGAAATAACAAATCTAAATGACTTTTAAAATACGAATTTTAAAATTCACCCTTTTTTATTTTAAAAGTATTCCCCATCCTAAGGAATCCCAATAGGTAGGTGCAAACAAGTGGTTCCAGAAGATACCTCCCTGAAAAATTTGGAAGAAAAAAACCCTGCATGGGTCTGCTGCACCTTCCCCAAAATTGCTTTATTTCAATAACTTTGTTGAAACAATCCAGTTACATACATAAGCTCCAGCGATAGTATTCTGAATAGCTATTTAACCGAAGGGAACTACAGTCATTCTAAAGACATATCTGTTACAATCTATAATGAATGTAATCTTCAAGGGGCAATAACTTTTCTCAATTACACAATTTTTCTGTTAAAAATGGCATATGTTACAATCTAGGTTGTTAGCTCCTCTGGCCATGGACACACACATTTCTCAGTAAAGTATCTCAGGCACCCCCAGTATACTATCAATAAGATCAGTAATAATGTAAAACTTTTTTTTTTTTAATTGCATGTTAACGTAATGTTTGAAGTTATTTTTCCACTATAAATACATAGGACACAACAGCTGTTTGGAGATCTCCAATTAGAGCTGTTTTGTGGCTATCTCTACAGAAAACGCCTTTGGCTAATGTAATTTAAACCTCTTCTGTAAATGCATTTCATGCTTTGAAGTACGCTAATAATTTCTGTCATTTAAGAACAATGTTCTGTGATTTGCTCCTATTAGTAAAAGCGGGAGAACGAGCTCTGCTCTCAGCTCCCTGCTCCCCACCTGCCCGAGTGCTGGAGCGCTGCTGACCTGCTGCCCTTGATTTGCCCACAGCTGCCCTGCTGCTGCCATGCGCTGGGTGGCAAGGTGGCAAGGACTCCAGGACAGAATTTTTATCAAGAACGCAGGCGGCTGGGGGAACTTCAGAGCTAGGTCCCAAGGTCACAGCCAAAATTGGGAAGGAGAACTATAAATTACAAAGCATTGGACTGCAGCCAATCCCACGGGAAGCTGCATTTAGCATATCATTCTCTAAGCAGCAGGATGAAACCTTAACTCCTTTTCAGACGGAATTTGAATGGAATTTGTTATAAGAACACACTGATTGAAATATCACCAACTGACTTTCCATAACAACTCAGGAACGGGTTGCGGTCGCAGGGGGATCCTCTTCCAACCAGCCCAAAATGATGATGAGGGTGATGATACAGCCCTATCAAATATTTATGAAAACCAGATGAATTTCTGTGCTAGCGACATGCTGATATTATAACAGAGACCTCAAATAAACTCCTGACATTAACCTAAGCTCAGATTTCTCCCAGTGTAAACCAAAGGTTGAACAACAAGCTGATTCTAGTATTTTGAAATAAAAATGCTGCAACAGAGGTTAACAGCAATGTAGTTAAATGCAGGTAAATGTGATGATTTATTACTTGTAGATAGTATTACAGACTTGCCGTCAGTGCTGTAGACCTCCTGGGTAAGGTGCAGAATTAGAAGAACTTTGCATGAGCTATGGGCTCCTTGGGCAGTGGCTCCCATGTGTTAGGCGCACATATAATATCTAATGCTGTGGGGATACGCTGAGTCCTCCAGAAGGTGCAGCATACACATGACAATATGGGCAGTGCTATTCCAAAGCACTGAAAAAATACAGATTTTATGAGAAAAGGATGAATTAATTATTTTAAGGATACAAAAGTTACTTTAGATTTTAAATGTTGAAAAAAACCCAAAAAATAAATGATCCATGTAAATTTTTGTATCATACATGTAAAACCTCTGCTTCTGCAATCTTGCTGTTGCGCCATTAACTCCGAGACCTGTATTTAAAGATGTGAGAGAATATTATTGTCAGTCTCGGTGGGGAAAGGGGCAGCTTGAAAGCAAATCCCCTCCCCCTTGTCTGCAAAGGAAGAATACTGGCATTAAGTGCTGAGACAGCTGCCATCCTTCCATCCTGGCACCAAGTGAGGTGATGGGAAGCGGCAAAGAGATGCTAGAGAGTTTGGGGAGGGCTGCGCGAGGACAGGCAAGAGCAGTAATTTATTGGAGAGCAGCTTCCTCAGATGTTACAGCTGTAACTAGCAAGTAGATATGAACTATTTTGTTAGTGTTATAACTGATTCTTTAGAACACTGTTTCAGGGCTTTGTGACCAGGGAAGGCGCTATTAGCAGGAAATGCTAACAATGCGGTGTGACGGATCTGAATAGCTGTTGTGAAGAAAAACCAGAAAAGTAATAAATTAGCTTCTGTAGTTGGAGAGTTGGTTTTTTTGGATTCGAGTGTATTAAAGTATACTTTTGGGGAAAGCTAGAAAAAAGGATCTAAGTATTTGTAAAACATCGTAGAGATGGCAGGGAACGAACTCTCCCTAGAACTGGCGGCTGTGGAAATCTGTGTTGGATGGACTCAGTTCTGGAGTGGGAGATGCAAGGGTGAAATAATACTTGGTCATGCTCTGTGTTACATCCCAATGCTGCCATAACCTCCAGATGAACAGGTTTCGATCACTGCAGGTTAGGACAGGATTATATCTTCTCTTACTTGAGAAAGCAAGCAAATACATTTCTGCTGCAAGAAAGGAAGGGCTGCATTCTGTATACTCCTTTCTCTGAGCCTTTGGCATCTGCTAAAATGAAGAAAATAACTGCTCTTCTGAACTGCAACACAAAGAAGAGATTCACAGCATCCTCCCGTGTATGTGCCTGCAGATTTGTGTGTTTTATTGACCAGGATGGTACTTTTACAATTTCTTCCTTTATTTCATAGATCTTTTCACAAAAGGATTTTGTGATCCTTAAGAAATAAGACGTCCAATGGTTCACAAAACAACAATCTTTGGGGGGTTTTTCCAAATGAAAAAGCAACGCAGTTTTTATTCCTTCTTACGTACTAGCTTAACTTCTGATGCACCCTTAGATTTCTGAATTTATTTTACTAATTCAGCTCATACTTATTTATATGCTTTAAGCAGATCAAGCAGCTCATGTTAAAGTATATTAAATAATTATTTATGTAATATCTTCCATTAAAGAACTTGAAAGCAACAGAAAATTTAATTTATCTTCTTTGAGCTAAGTAGTATCTCTATTTCAGGATATAAAAATGAAGGCATATTAAATCAAAAACTCAAATATAGGTGCCTAAAGTTAGTCATCTAAATATACGTGTCACCAGCTAACTACTGCTTTGATTCTCCCAGCTCAGAAGGGGATCATTTTTGCATTTGAGGGTCACACTGAATAGAACAAGAAACCAACATTTCTCAAACTATTTCTGTGCAGGTATTAAGGGGACTCAAATTTAAAAAACAGGATCTCCTGCAGCTTTGTCTCTAATTAGCAACTGCTAAAAAATAAACTTTTATTTAGCTCCCAGCTATAAGTGGATGTCAGATTGCAGGCATTCAAGTTCAAAAACCACTCAGAAAGTTCATGTAACTGATCCTGCCACCTTCCCCAACATGAGTAATTACTGGTCTCTCAATGAGTGTCATTTACTTACATTAACTGACTTTCCTGAGGCTGGTTACTGTACGAATGGGGGTTGGCAGATCGTGCTCCAGGAGATTTTATCGTGGTCATGATGCTTGTTGGCAGCCCTGAAGACAGCAGTCAGCCCCCCTGCCTGCCTTCTGTCCTCGTCACAGGCACAACCTCCAGCCCCTTCTCCTGGAGCAAGGACTCGTGCCTCCGAGTGAGTGAGGCTTCTTTCTGATGAGGAGTGAAAGACCATTTATGGATGCTGTGTTACACATTCCAAATTAAGTATTTTAAGGAAGGTGCAATAATTGTCAAGTCTGCATATTTAATGGACCTTGAGCTGTAAACATGCTCAAAAAGTGCCTACTTAGTATCAGTTTGACAGTGAATTGGCACAGCACTAAGCTCTGATGCATCAAATTAGCATCGATCTGCAAAATGTTACTGAAAGGTTTCTTAAATCTGCCAAATTTTGAAACCAATTTGGGAGAAGAGGGCTTCTCCCCCCACCCCGCCTTTTTTGAAGTCCTTTCTAGTTCCCTACCAGGAGTCCAAGGGCATTCCTTCAGAAATGCTTTAGAAATGTTAATTCTTTTCAGACTCTGTTTTCCCATCCTCATTCAAGAGTGATCAATTCCTCTTAGAGTGTTTCTTGGATGTACAATTTAAAATCCTCTCCCGCTCACTCTGGGCTGGGAGGAGCGGAGCTGTGACCACGCAGTGCCTGGCCGAGGCTCCGCTGGGCTCTGTGCAGACGATGCTCGTTTGCTATTCTGGGATGCAGGTGCTTGCCGCCTCCAGTGCATAGCTAATAACTTCCAGGTGGGATTTGAAGGAACTGGCACTGCCCCATTACATTCCTCTATGGCCTCAGTCCTGGCAACTTCAACAGCTTCCCCTCTCCCTGCGTGATGTTAATACAGCTGCGCTCAGCGGCCCCGGCTATGCTGGAACACCCTCAATAAACAGAGGAAAGCTGGCACGCTCGGCTCTCTGAAGGGTTCATGACTCTGCTGCAGTTTCAGCTCCGTCTGCCAGCGCCGGGGTTTGTTAACCTTCCTGGCAGCCTGCGAAGCCGCTCTGCTCTGGAGCGTGCTGCCGGGGGACGGGCGGAGGCTGGCCGACAGTCTGCCGTGGAGAGGAAAAGTTTGAAGGAGGCTTACACTGCTGCAGGAGGCTCGTCCTGGTTGGTATTAGCTCACTTTCCTTGCATTTTGCTCTATGGATTTTTTATAACTATGAGAAGAATGTACGTTGAAACAAAAGAATTAAGATATAATGGTGATACTTTCTCCAGAATGTTTATCTTCATCTAAGCAGGGATACAAATGGTAGGGTAAGGTTCCAGTATCTATTAACAGAGCTCTCCTTGAAAAAATGCTGTAACAGCTCTTGAAATGTTTTACCAGCAAAAGTCAGCTAATAGCACCTGTGAGAGAGGCTTGTGACACTGGTGTTTATTCCCTGAAATAATGGAAATTGGGTGGCCTTTGGAATAAAGCCATTGAATGGGCTGTTTCATGGTTGCTTACAGTTAGGGATGCATGCTGTGGTGTGGTTATCATGAGGTGGCATGTGCCAGCACCTAATGGCTCAAAAAGTGGCATTTCTAGACCTGGAACATTGTCCCCAGCTCAACAGGGAGTGTCCTGCAACAGTGTCCCCCCTTGTTCCAACCTGAGTCATCCTCCCACTCTGCTTTTCAGTGGTGGGGTCACGCTGTGAAGACTGGGCCCTGCTGTCCCCTGGCTTGCTCTTCTCATGGCATGTCCTCAACCACTGAAGCCACAGCTCCAGGTTTCAGTGGTGGCACCAGGAGCGGAGACGGCACCTGCAGAACATCTCCCTGCAGAGTGGCTGCTCTGACTCTTGTTGGACTGCCGTGGTTGTGCCTCCTGGAGATGTCTGTGGGACCTTGTTTGTTTGTGGTTGTCCCCACCAGCTCCTGCTCAGCATCAGAAGCAGGAGGAGGCTGATGAAGTTGTTGCTTCTGTGGCTCAGCTGAAGCCAGGGAGAAATGTCGGCTGCTGTGTGATGACTAAGGCTCACATGCTTATTACTTCTATCAGTTAGAGATCTTAATCACTTTGTGCTGTTTCATCCTATAACATGAATTCACTTCAAGCTGTGAAATTCACCATTTTTGCCATGACTAATTTGTGAAATCTGCCACCTTCCTTCGTGGTTCGCTTTGTGCCCTAGTTAGGCATCATCTGTCTGATGCAGGAAATCTGTGATTTGTTTCTTGCAGTTGAGCCAATACAATTTAATTCCCCTCCTTTCTCCTCTTTGCACTCAACTGTGATTTCATTGTCACTTTTGCCTTCTGATGTGACGGGGACAGAGTGGTGTGGAAGCCATCGTTGCCGGGATTTGCACACCGTGAGTCCTGGCTTCTACAGAAAGTGTGGGCAGGGTCAGTCTTACATCGGTAGGTCTCAAGCTGAGGCTTTAACCTTGCCTTTGGTTAAAGCCCTTACGTCTGTTATATTATGTTTACCATCTTACTGCATTTCTCCCAGCCTGGTTACTGCAATATTTTGGAAATAATTTCCCACCTGCCTTGCCAGTGCCTTGTTTCACAATACATTCATCTGTTACTCTTTATATTGAACATTGCTGGCATTACTAAATGCTATAAATGTACCCAGGATACCATAAAAATACACAAGCAGCTGACTGGTCTTGCCTACAAGAAATACTATTAATCTTTCATTTTTCACATGCTCTGGGCAAGATCCAGAGAGTGCTTGAGGAACATCTCATAACTGAATCGGGTCCTAAATTCCTATTTTCTCACTGATTGGTTAAAGTCTAAAAATATTTTCCCAAACTCTAATGTCTTAATTGTTCCTTGAAGATGTTGCCAGCTCATCCATCCTTTTACCCATAATTTACACACTCCTACAAACACAGTGAAATACTATTTCAGTATTTCTGTCACCGAAACGCAGTGATAAATGGTCTTCTTTTAAGATCAGTGGGAACAGTGTAACAGACGTGCAGGAGAGCTTATTGACTTGCTCTTGCCAAAATGGAGTCCTGCCATGGAGTTCAGAAGGATCACGAGCTGCCCTGGATACTCCTCATGCTTCGAAAAGTCCTTTTTAATGGCAAAGCTTATGGGTTTATGCTACACAGAGTTTTACAAGATAATGATAAGAGAGCAAAGGAAAGTTTCCCTCCTAGCTCTACTCATTTTCACCATATCTTTCCTTTCCTTCTCTCTCTTCCCGTATTCTGCCTTTTTTTTACCAGTTTCACTCAGTCTAAGTTAATCACCTCCCTGTCTGAAACACAATCATGTATATAGGATCAGCAGCACCATTTCTATTAACAGATATATAAATGGACAAATCTCTGAGAATCCCTGGCTGTAATTAACCCTTCGTCAGAAACCTGGAGGATCAGGTTCAGGAATATCCCGCATGTGCGTTCATTACTCTGTCCAGCTGTCAGAAAACCTACAGGCCTGATCCTGCTTCTGCTCATACAGGGGATAACATTTCTTTGAACTACTCTGAGAGCAGGATTACGCCTGGTGCTCAGCAACCCCGTGCTCTCCTCTGTATCCGCTGCATTCAGCACAGGAGTCTTGCAGCCGTACTAGCCCAGGCTATCTACTTACCACCACTGTGGACTAATCAGATGGCAATAAAAGCTTTTACTGTGCCATCCTGTTTGTGATCAGCAGAAACATAAAAAGCATGTTAGCAAATTGATTTTTGGCATTAATTGTGAGCAAAGAGCATTATGCTGAGTACAGATAGGGTTTTTTTTTTTCAGGCAGAAAAATTCTATTTTGGTATTTTAAAAGTGATTCTGGAAGATGCTGAGCTAAGCCCAACGGACATACTTTTCAAATACCATAAGGCAAAGAGTAGTTACTGAATCTCCTCAGTCTTATTAGCTTACATAAACATAAAAATTTGAATAATGTTTAAAAAGCTAAATTCTCCAGATAATCCATAATCAGTAAATGTTCATTACTGAGATGCAGTAAATATGCATGCGATTTCCCTGGTGACATTTTGGTTACACAATTTAAAAGGCATAGCAAAACCCTCCTCCACACGGGGCCGGGCAGAACCTTCCACAGGCTCCAAAGGTCACTCGGCCGCAGCTCGGACCTTCCTGGTCCCTTTCAGGAATGAGCAGGAGAAAATCAGAATTCACTGTTTCATTTTACAGCTCTGGTGATGTATAAATAAATCATCCCCACGCGATGATTGATGTGTCTATATAAATAATTAAGTCTTGACCTTACGTTACGACACCTGCTAAATTTTTTGGCACTTGAAACCAGCGCTCAGGAGAGATCCTTGACACCGGATAAATAAAGGTGGGACTAGATTCAAGGGGAAAAGGGAGACAGTTTTTTTGTTTACTCTGATTTTGTTCTGTTTGATTCCATCGGCTAATTGATGATGATGATTATTAATCTCCGTTGCTGTCTACTCTATGGATTTAATTCCTGCCTGTGATTGCTGCTGGAAAGTTTGCTCCATTAGAAGCAGACTTTGATTAGATTTCCAGTAGCCACAGTTTTTCAGAGCTCCCCCAAATCACTGTGTGACCTAGCCTGGGCACTTTACACTTATTTTTGTTTGAGATTTACTTCTTTCAGTGTCAGAGCTCCAGTAGCCCTGGTGACACTGTCATTCTGCTCAACCAGGCTAGGTAGCAGGTGTCAGCAAAAGTTTAATTTGGAAGCTCATGAATTCAAAAGAAGAGCTTAACAGTTATCCCCAACACAGAGAGCTGCTGTGGCCTGCTCCTGGAAAAGAGAAAATCCCAGGGACATGAAAGGAATTGATGAGAAGCCAGGCATGTGACAAAAAGGAAATCTTCTTGGGATAAACTGGGGATAGCTTTCTCATCAAATGGTGAGCATCATTAATAAACAAAATGGATTTAGCAACTGCACTTCTGATTTTCACTTCTGAGACCGTTTGGGTTTACCACTCATCCTCCCTCACTGGTACCATGTATACAGCCTATTCTCTGAAGAGCTGCAACTTTTAAATCTTGCTATAAAATACAAGCATTTCAGGGTAAGCGTCTAACATAAAATAATAAGCATTGCTTTTTTTTAATCTGCACACACCACCAGTCAGCTACAGACAGAAAGCGACATTGTAATACAATTATAATAAGGGGTTTTCCTAACCCCTCAAAAAGCTTAAAAAAATAACCACACAGCTACGGCTGGGTATCGCATTGTTCCTGGCTACTTCCACAGCCAGCACCGGGGAATCCCGCTGTCAGCGAGGTGCTGGGCTGTCCGCTCGCCCATCACTAGCACACCGGTGCTAACACGCTTGTACAAATCTATTCTTTGCTGTATGTTTGCCCTGTTTGGAATATGTACGTTCTTAAGGGGGGAGTGGGATGTCGGTGGCATTGCAAGGTCCGAGTATCGCCGGGCAGGTGAACGCGGGACCGGTCGAGAAGCGCAGCGAGGGGAGAGCAAGCGCCTGAAGCAACCCCGGTTCCGACAGATGAACTCCAGAACCGGACGGTGCCTTCACACCGCCCCCGCCCGCCCGCCACACACCGCACCCCGGGAGCTGGCTCTCCCGGCTCGGCAGATGCCGGCATTCACCCACTAGTTTGCTCTGGATCCTGTTATTTTCTCCACAGGGACCCGAACCAGACCCGTGCAGCCAGCAGACAGCCCGGCTGCGCCACCGGCTCCACCCCGCACCCGAAGTTGGGGTCCCGATGCCGGCGCCCCGCGGAGCCCCGTGGGGTTGGGGTGGACGCGGAGTGGGACGTAGGGCCCCGGCGCAGCCCGCAGCGGCACCTGCCCCTCCACCCCCAATAACCGGCACCTGCCCTTCCATCCCCAATTACCCGCAACTGCCCCTCCATCCCCATCCCCAATTACCCGCACTGTTAATTACGACGCCGCCCGCTCGCCCCGCGGCCGAAGGAAAGGGGTCGCGCCGCCGGGACAGGACGGGATGAGGGGTCCTAGCGGCCCCTCGCCGCAAGTTTGGGCACTTTCCCGAAGTGGTGCGGGGAAAAGTTGGGGGTACGGGGCTGGGGGGTTAGGGTAGAGCTCTCCACTGACCTGCGCCGTGCCCGCGCCGCCTCCCGCGGTCCGCGCATCCTCTGCGCCCGCCGCCGCCCTGCGCGCCGCGGCTCCGGCTCCGCGCCCGCGGTCCTCGGCGGGGAGGAGAGAGGGGAGCGGGACAGCCCGCCTGCGGGCGGCAGGCCGCCGCCCCCTCCCCGCCTCCCGCTCCCCCACCTCCCGCTCCCCCACCTCCTTTCGCCGCGCCCCGGCCCCGCTCCTCCGGGCCCGGCAGCCCCCGCCCCGCCCAGTGCCCACCTCCGGGAGCAGGTGCGGCGGCCTCCGGCGGGGAGGCACCGGGAGAGCGCGGGTGGTGCCGCCGTTCCGGGGGTGTCGTTCGCTTCTCAAGTTTGACACGTTTTGGCTGGTGGATGATGCGCGGTGTGAAGGGCAAATCCCCGCCGAGAGGAGCGTGGGGCTGTGGCTGTGCGTGTGCGGCTCCTGCCGGGAAACTGCATCGTGAGCCTGTGCCTGGGCGGCCCCGGCCGAAATATCGCGACCCCCGCGCGGGACGTTGCGGGGGAGGGGGGACGGGCCCGGGGGAAGCTGCTGTGTCCCGGCTGCCGGGTGGGTTTGGGAGGAGCGGGGCGGGGAGGGTGTTCATGTCCTCCGCGGGGTTACAGGCATCCTGCCGGGCATGTCCTCCCCTGCTCTGCAATTTAACAGCGTTGCTGAAAATATATGTGTTTTGAGAGCAGTTGGGGAGATCGGTGGCTCACGCTTACTCCCGAAAGAAGGTGTCTGTGGACACAAACCCCNGGAGATCGGTGGCTCACGCTTACTCCCGAGAGGTGTCTGTGGACACAAACCCTAGGAGGAGAAACAGAAGAAGTAACGGGAAGAGAACTGAAATGATGGTGCTCCTGAACAACAAATCGCAGCAGATGTGCTGTACCCAGGGCATGGTGGGGGCCTTGTCCAGAGCCTGGAATATGGACGGGGGAGTAATTGCACAAAAGGTGCCTCTTGCACTCTCTGCTGGCTATTTTCCACCCTAAAATACCAAGAAGCTTTTTTCCTGCACAACTGTGCAGCAGGATAAACAGTCTAGTATCAGCAAAACCTGGGTATGGCTGTAATTCCCAAGAACAGCCTCTGTGGCATGGCTGGGTGTAGTGAAGTGGCCACTGGATGAAATCAAGAAACACGAGAGTTAGACAAAATAGTGCCCCCAGAGCCCATGCACCAAGGAGGTACACCATGCTCTGGACCCTCTCCTCAGCTTTGGGAGCGGCGGGTCCCAGGAGCTGCCTTTTCTGCCAGGGAATCATGTAGCTGAGCTTTGGCAGCCTGGAGGGAGCGGCCGCAGGGCTTGCTGACACATGGAGCCAGCCGCGGTGTATTGACATACGCGCTCTCTGTAAGATGTTGTGCGCATACAGTGTTAAACATGCATCAAGATGGATCCTGTCTACAACCCTCTGAATAGTACCAGGTGTGTCTTATAAATAAACTACGACATTTGTCCTTTGTCGAGATTAACAGAAATACGTTATACTTAGTCTGCTCCCTAGTAATCAATTGTTCTGACTAAGTAGGTGTTATTTATTAAAGTATTGATTAGGGACCCGATCCTGTAGTCTTTAAGCAAGTCGGCTCTTCACTGATGAATGGAATATTTGAGTGGGAGTTTTGAGATCAGACTTTGTAATTCTATTGTCATAGAAAAGAAGTGTGTGTAGCACACCTTTCCAGGGAGAGGTGCATTCATGCCACTTGGGGTTCAAAGGAAGAATAACACGTTCCTTACATGAAAACTGCAATCATTGCTTTACTTGAGTACCTCCTGTCGTATTCTTTGTGGCACAGGGTGCAAAGGCTTTAACTGCAAAAATGAATAAGTCTAACTGGGGAAAGTGCGTTGAGTTGCATACTATAAATGCAAACCATTCCTCAATGTCTGTTGCTATGGCAGGTGACCGGGGAGAACACTGTACTCTGAGGGACAATTTCTGGTTGCGTGGCATGAGGAAACTCCTTCTACATCCCTGGCGGCTGCTTCTGCAAGCAGGGTGAGCAGAGCATGGCTCTGTGTTCTTTATTCAGGTTGGGTTATGAAAAATGCTTTGAATGGATGACCTTGAAAACAAAGCCCAAATAAGAGTCCTAGTGCTAGGTCCAGTTACAGCGAGTTCTCTGTCCCACTCCCTGCAGGACTCACAATTAAGTTTTTCTTCAATTTTGTCTCCATTACTTGTATAACAGTCTTGGAAATTTGAAAAATAAGGTATTCAAAACAATGATTTCTGGGGTTGTTTTTGTAGTTGGGAGGACTGATTTTTTTTTTTTTTTCTCTCTCTCTGTCTCCAGTGGAACAGAAGGCAGTGTGGATCCCTTTTGTTTACTTCTTTGTTTCTGCTCCTGACTGCTTAATAACCTGAGCAGATCTGCGTGTGGCTCTGGCTGTAGTCTGGTGCTGGTTAGTGGCTATTACAAAGTCAGGAGGAAGAGCAACAATCAAAAAGCCTTGGGTTTTAGAGGCTAGAATGAAATTAGAGGACAGAATGGAAAAAAAAAAACTATGTAAGAATATTCTTGGTAAATGTGTATGCTATAACAATGAAAGATTTTCATTTGGGTATTTTTGTGAAATAAGATTTCTTATTATTTTGAGATTAAAACATACTAAAGCAAATGCAGGATTTACTGAAGGGAAGCTTTTGTATTATTAGTTGTACGGACTCATAAACTCGTGGTGTGAAGAAACATCTCAGCATATAGTCTAGTATTGTTGTTGTTGTGATCTGGTGACACTAATACTGTGCTTATCATCAGGATTGCTGGTTATTATATACCACAGATTGTCACTTAGAATCTTGTATATAATCCCTCTTCTTTTAAAATTGGAAGGAATTGTTTATCTTTGTTTAGTCATAAGCAGATGCAACTTATATTTTTAGAATGTTTGCTATAGAAGGCTGGAAAACATTTTGGGGAGGGTGAAATTAATTGTAAAGTTGGTTTTGGTGCTTAGACACAGGTAAAATATTTCTGGTGGAAAAGACTGGAAATTATTTATCTCGGTGATTTGGAGCTTGATATTTAAAGCCATATTATCTGAATGCTTTAGAAAAAGATTATTTCCTTCATCCTGCCAATTATTTGGGAAAAAAAAGTCAATTAAAAAAAATCATATATTATAGGAAAGTTCATCTTATATTGACTCTTTATTCATCTCTCAGAAAATAGCACAGAGAAAAAATGAAGAGAACATATGGTGTCTTCTATCAGTCAGTCATCATTACTGCTTCTTCACACTATGTCATCACCCCACAAATAGCAAATGAGTGTGAACTCTTCCCTGCTGAAAGAGAAAAGAGAAAACCGGTTAGTGCAGCCAAGTAAAAAAAATTAATAAATATTACAATAGCATCAACTGGAAGATTATATAAAATATTAAAGACAATAAGAATGCAGAGGGAAAAACCCCTAAACTGTCAAACAATGGTATCAAACCTGCAAATGTTGAACTGGAGCAGAACTCATGAATTTCTCTTGATTTGATAACCAAGCTTGAAATATTGATGGGACACAGTCTCTCTTGCCCATTCTTTATGAATGATTCTGTGCTATTTGAGGTGCTCAAACAGACAGTACTCAAATAAGAACTGCGAGGAATGTAATGTAATAGTTTGTCTCTGGGGCATCTATAAAATCCTGAATTTCCTTTTTAAGCAGACATCTAGGAAAAATATAATTTTATTTAATTCCCTGATGTTCCTATTACACTTCTAGTGTAAAGGTTGCAATTCAAATCCTTAATGCAAAGCCTTTCTGCCATTCTTAAAGTCTCTTGCAAAGAAATATATGACAAAGCAGCTTTGGAAATAGCTGCCATAGGAACTTAATAAACCCCAATACTGGAAACATCCATCCCAGCTTTAGAAAGGATATTTCAAAATCAAGCTCCTCTAGAAACAGCAAAAGCAGCTGAGGTTTATTGAGGGGGGGTAAGGGGAGAGTATGTGTGTATATATCTATATCTATCTGTCTGTGTATATATATATTTTTTTTTCTGAAACCTGGTAGGTTTCCTGACATCAGGCAAATCCTCAGCATAGAAAAACCCAAGTGTTAATTTTTTTCCTTCCACCTTCCTCCCCTTCCCCCCAGTGGTGTTGAAACACTGCAGAGACCCAAAGGCAGACCCTGTGTGTAAAGCTCCCTGAGTGGTACATCCAGAATAGCGCAACAAAGCAGAAAATTCAGAGCCTTGTAGGAAAGTCTAAGGCAAATCTAGGCCACATTGTCTCCCAGATCTCTAATCCATCATTCCCTTTGGATTCTTCCCTCAAAAAGCAGCTCATAATGGAATGCTAATGCACCTGGAATTGAGCCCCATACATAAGCTACATGGGGAAACAAGCTCATTTGCAAGCTCCTTTCATTTTGATGCCCATATATAATAGGTACATAGAAGTTGTTAAGACTATAGTTCAAACAACTATGCGGGTGCTTGTACTAGAGTTAAATTTCTTCTCTGACCAGTCCCAGAACCTGATATTATTTTGTTGATGCTGCTTTAGAGTACCCGTGCCTGACTGTGGAAGCAGAGCTTTCCTCTAAAGATCATTTTCTAACAATTGCTTACACTGCAGGCAGCCAGCAAGGGCGAGCATGGCAGGCTGGGGAATGGGACAGTGTCAGCTGGGGTCGTGGAGGAGGGAAAAGCACTATGGTAGGTAGTGCTACGGACAGACGAAAGCACTATAGGAGTGAATTTTCTGGGAGTTAACCAAAACCAAGAAAACAAGAAATAATTCCATGTGCTCTGTCCATGGAGCAGTGCTTCTGCGTGTGCAGGACCTGGAAGACAAGAGTAGCAAGGTTTGAATGGAGAGGCAGAATCTTTATCAGACCAAGGAATATTGATGGGACAAACTGTTGGGTGCACAAACCATTATTTGGGAAAAAAATTTAAAAATCTGGAAAAAATATATAAACCCTGAAAGACAAACTTTGTTCTTCTTTGAGTTGGAAGAGATATATTAGATCATATGGTTCATCCTTTGGTAGCAGCAGCAAGTTGTCCTCTGTCTCTAGGGGACAGCAGTTATTTCATAGAATATAGCCTAAAGGTCCACAAGGAACAACATGGTTTAGACCGGGAAGCCTGAGAAGGGTGCAGGGGTTTGAGTTATTTTACTGCTCCTGTTTTGTCTGTCCTCGAAGAACAGGGGTTGGGATGGAAATAATAATTTGTTGGGAGTGAAATGCTGCGCTGTTCTAACTTTGGGTTTCCACTAGATTTACTCAAACCCCATCCAGTTCTGGCATTTGGAACTTGGGGTTCCTTAGGAGTGGCTTGGCTGTCCTGGATGGATTTGCTTTGTCACTTCCTGGGACAGAATTTGTTATGTACCTTGTATGCAGCTCCTTATTGTCTGTGTTTGGGCAAGAGGTGGAACCCTGATCTATCAGTATAGTGGTGGACTTTGCTGTGCAGCAATTGGGATGACCCTGAGCATGTTTTTCCAGGTGGATGAGAGGAGTGAATCATACTGGAAAGATGAATTGGAGAAAAATATGTTTAATGCTGGGCAGCAAAAGTGATCCTAGTGGGATAGTCCATCACTGGAGAAATGTGTCACAGCTCTTTCATAGGTGACGTAAACAAGTTCTTTTTAGGCTGCCAGGAGCCGTGTCACTTCAGTTCATTCTTCTTCATTTCATGCGTTCTGTAAGTTGTTGGGATGACTCAGCAGAGAGGGAGCACAGTGCAGGCATGTAAGCCTGCTCTTGAAGAACCATTCTGAGGACCAACCAAAACAAAATAACTACTGAGTGTAATGCTTTCCCCAGCCTCAAGGTAGGCCTGGCTCCTGCTCCCTTATCATGGACCTTCTCTCTCTCTTCAGCCTTTTTTGCCTTCTGCTCCTTTACCTGGGGGAGCATGCCTCTGCACTGTACATCCCACACACCTACTGTGGAAACAAAACCACCTTTGACCACATGTCTCTGTTTTCTTTTCCCTCTCCTGTTACTATTACTAGTTCTACTTTTTTTTTTTTTAAACATATAATGTGAAGAATTGATTTTGCCCGTGGTTCATGCGGAGGGGGGCTGAGTCTGTGAATGAAGCCAATATTTCTTGTTCCTCCTTCTGCCGTTCTTTTGAATCTGTCATGCTGTTTTCAATAAACAATTAAAATAAGTACAAGTATTGCAGTCAACTGGGATTTCACCTAGTCTGCTTGCTTGAATATCCTTCCCGTGAAATGGGAATGTCTTATTCTGGCACTGATACGTGAAACACGGTTTCATTATATGATACTGTTCCTTGTTGCTCCTGTGCTTTCACTGGCTGAAATACCGAGAGGAGAAAAACGGGATAAAGGGGAAGCCACAGATTTAGTTCTGGCTTTGCATAACCTCATTGGTTGGGTTTTGTTTGCAAACCCAAAGGGTGCTTGAGATTCAGGTCACTTCTCTCAATCCCCCTGCAGTGGTAGGCGTGTGTGTGAATGCATCAGAGAGGAGAGATAGATGACTCACATTATGATCCATCTTTATTTCAAACAGTACTCAACAAAAGCGAGAGGGTGGCTTTTGTGTTGCAAAACCCCGTTGATTTAATTTTTATTTCACCGAGCCAGGCGTGGTTTGGGCAGAGGTACTATATATCTTAGCACACAGAGGGTGAGGGCAGCACAGACCTGGGATTTTTAGTTTGGCCAACTTCCTGGAAGAAGGCTAGCTAGAAAAAAATAAGCAAACTATCTTTGGCCTGTAGGTTTTTCCCTGGTTCTTGCTTCTCAGTTTTCATTTCTGAACAGGCATTGTCATCTCATCTCATTAGAGGTAATAGAATCCGAAGGGTAAAAAGGTAGAAATCCCGACTATTGACATATGTGATGCAAACTGGCTCTTATTTCCTTTGTAAATCAGGGATTGTGGAATACTGTAGCCGATGTCTTGTCAACTGGGGAAAGTCTGCTGTTGTCCTTTAAAAATCAGCTGCTGCCTAGGTGCATTGATTTACTTTGGAGCTCAAGCAGTGATGCTTCCAGAATCAGGTTTCCAGTCTTCCCTGAATTTTGAATCATAAAAGCACCTCCAAGGTCACTTCCTGGAATACCTTTGGATTTTCATCACTTTTGGCCATCTGGTCTAGATGAGCAAGGTGATATCAGCGAACTCCTTTGTGAACAACTGTCCATATGACAAAGGGAATAATGCCTTTCAACACTGTGAGATGGGGAGGCAAAAGTTCAGGGCAGAATCAGGATTTCAGTTTTATTTTGAACTGAGCAATGCAACCTTTCAAATTCACAAAGCATTGCCAGTTCTTATAGTCCTTTATGAGTCTTCTTGGTTTTGATTTCTGTTTGTATTTCTACTGTCTAGGGAAAAACAGATTTTGGCATCTTTTATTCTGAACACTGTCAACTCTGATTGTAGGAATAAGGCAAGTAAGAATTATTCATGTGAGCAAGATTTAATTGACCAGGCACTTAGAGAAAATAAAAAATAAGAAGGAAGAAGAAAAAGGAGTATCTGTATAATTTGATTCAAGTATTCTGTCCATTCTGGAAATAAGGGAAGAGAGAACACAAGCTGCTGCATTTGTGTGATTGCACTAAAATAGCAGCTTGTGTTTACATTTTAACTTTCCCTCACAGGGCTGCTGGCTGCGTAGCTGGAAGTGTGGATTTAGGATGTGGTGATACCTGTTCTGTGGGCTCTTTCAGGGTGGCCCAAACAGCCGACACACGAACACTTCTCCTTTTGATGTGAGTGCCAGCTTCTGGGGCAGAGGCTCATGGCACTGGGGATTTCATTTTGTCTTGTAAGTGCCAGAAAAGGAGAATATGCAGAAAGAAGAGACACAAATAGTGTTTGCTCTGCCACTCTCAGACTGATTTTCCTTGTCCAGTGAAAGTGATCGGTAACTCTTTGTGCTACTGTTAGTTCAACACTGTGTTGAAATTCCCCTTTGTATCACCTAGGGCCAGACTCTGTCCTCATGGTCCTTTTGGATGGTTTCTTAGTATGTCAAATGTCTCATTAGGCTCCAGGTGTGATACAGGAAAGCATGAAGCGATATTTCATAGTGTGGCAGACCTGAAGTACTAATCGCAATGTAAATGCTCTCGGTCATGTATCTAATTCATTCAGACTGGTCCCTAATACAGCTGGTCCCCTGCATGGCTTCCCCAAATACTAACAGCAAATCCACAGCCATATGTGGGAGGTGCTGGTGGCCTTTCTTTTTTAATAACTCATATCCTAGTTATGAAGCTGTTCTTAGAGCTGAAGGAACTCCCCTCCTTTCCCTCCCCTCTCCCCAGATTTTTGGAGAGGCCAGATGAAGACCTGCCTCTAGGTTGTCACTTTGCAAATCAAGCTGTTTTGTAATCAACACAACACTCAATTATTTGCCCTTCTGTACCTTAAAAAGCAATGATAGAGACCACTGATAGGAACTTTGTGACAATATGTCAACCCTTTTTCATTAAGCATGCCAGCTTGCATTGTGACCTCGCTGCTGCTGTCAGAATACAGTAAAGTTGTGGTTTGATCCCACAGGGTCCTTGAAGTTTATTTCATTACAGAGTATAATATCTCCTAACGGAAACTAGGTAATAGACATACCAAGAACTAGCAAACAGGATATTTTGTGTCAAAAGAGAGTTCAATTTTAATTAATCTTTTCAGAGTAATTCAATTCAGTCTTCAGGAGGAACCTATTTGTGCTTTTCCCCAGTTTCTACACTGATTTTGCATGTTTTACATCTGTAATTCAGTAGTCCAAGAGTACATCTAAATAGAAAACAAGAGATATGTGTTAGACCACATATTGGGAGATGTGCTTGTATCCTAGGGTTGGATCTGTTCATATTAACAGGACTACTGTGTTTTGGTGGCAGCAGGAAGATCTTAATGGTTTTTCCCGTGTCTTATTCTCCCTTCTTCCCTCCCGCAGTGTGTACAGGTATATGTGTATCTATGCGTATACATGCATATGAACACATGTATAAATACTTTACAGTGTTTCATTGGGGAGAAGACTTTCTGTCTCTTAGTTAAAATGTGAGAGACACATTTCTTTGTTACTTCCTCTGCATCCAGTTAGCAGTGCAAGAAAGAGTTATGTGTCAGCGCGTATGGGTGCGGTGTGTGTGTGTTTAGTCTCTGTCTTGTATCTACAGCCTCCCAAGCCTGATGCAATAATTCACGCACAGGTGACAGCCAGTTTAGAAATGATTCTCTATAGAATGGAAAGAAAATATACAGAACGTACAAACTGATAGTACTATCTCCTCCTAGCTAGTTCTCCTCCACCCTCTGAAAAACTACATTCTACATTTTTATTCTGATTGTCTTTAGGGCAGAAAAAATGATCTTTTGGCATCGCTCTCTGACATGGGTTTCAATTAAAGCACTTTTATTTCATCAACAATATTGCATTGATTGTGATGGGAATGCACGTTGCCCTGGTGTGCTCTGCCCCCTGCAGCCAATGGGGGTCTGTCCTAAAAAGATGCGGGTGGAAGGTAGGTTAGGATTCACTTGCTCTAGGTGTAAAAAGCACAAAATAATCTTGGAGTAGGAGCTATTTACTGACACCCACTCTATGCACATGTATCTAAGGGTTTACTGTGAAAGTGAGGGACTGGTTGGCCAAGCGTGTGCAGAANAGACTGATTTTCCTTGTCCAGTGAAAGTGATCGGTAACTCTTTGTGCTACTGTTAGTTCAACACTGTGTTGAAATTCCCCTTTGTATCACCTAGGGCCAGACTCTGTCCTCATGGTCCTTTTGGATGGTTTCTTAGTATGTCAAATGTCTCATTAGGCTCCAGGTGTGATACAGGAAAGCATGAAGCGATATTTCATAGTGTGGCAGACCTGAAGTACTAATCGCAATGTAAATGCTCTCGGTCATGTATCTAATTCATTCAGACTGGTCCCTAATACAGCTGGTCCCCTGCATGGCTTCCCCAAATACTAACAGCAAATCCACAGCCATATGTGGGAGGTGCTGGTGGCCTTTCTTTTTTAATAACTCATATCCTAGTTATGAAGCTGTTCTTAGAGCTGAAGGAACTCCCCTCCTTTCCCTCCCCTCTCCCCAGATTTTTGGAGAGGCCAGATGAAGACCTGCCTCTAGGTTGTCACTTTGCAAATCAAGCTGTTTTGTAATCAACACAACACTCAATTATTTGCCCTTCTGTACCTTAAAAAGCAATGATAGAGACCACTGATAGGAACTTCGTGACAATATGTCAACCCTTTTTCATTAAGCATGCCAGCTTGCATTGTGACCTCGCTGCTGCTGTCAGAATACAGTAAAGTTGTGGTTTGATCCCACAGGGTCCTTGAAGTTTATTTCATTACAGAGTATAATATCTCCTAACGGAAACTAGGTAATAGACATACCAAGAACTAGCAAACAGGATATTTTGTGTCAAAAGAGAGTTCAATTTTAATTAATCTTTTCAGAGTAATTCAATTCAGTCTTCAGGAGGAACCTATTTGTGCTTTTCCCCAGTTTCTACACTGATTTTGCATGTTTTACATCTGTAATTCAGTAGTCCAAGAGTACATCTAAATAGAAAACAAGAGATATGTGTTAGACCACATATTGGGAGATGTGCTTGTATCCTAGGGTTGGATCTGTTCATATTAACAGGACTACTGTGTTTTGGTGGCAGCAGGAAGATCTTAATGGTTTTTCCCGTGTCTTATTCTCCCTTCTTCCCTCCCGCAGTGTGTGTACTGGTATATGTGTATCTATGCGTATACATGGATATGAACACATGTATAAATACTTTACAGTGTTTCATTGGGGAGAAGAATTTCTGTCTCTTAGTTAAAATGTGAGAGACACATTTCTTTGTTACTTCCTCTGCATCCAGTTAGCAGTGCAAGAAAGAGTTATGTGTCAGCGCGTATAGGTGCGGTGTGTGTGTGTTTAGTCTCTGTCTTGTATCTACAGCCTCCCAAGCCTGATGCAATAATTCACGCACAGGTGACAGCCAGTTTAGAAATGATTCTCTATAGAATGGAAAGAAAATATACAGAACGTACAAACTGATAGTACTATCTCCTCCTAGCTAGTTCTCCTCCACCCTCTGAAAAACTACGTTCTACATTTTTATTCTGATTGTCTTTAGGGCAGAAAAAATGATCTTTTGGCATCGCTCTCTGGCATGGGTTTAAATTAAAGCACTTTTATTTCATCGACAATATTGCATTGATTGTGATGGGAATGCACGTTGCCCTGGTGTGCTCTGCCCCCTGCAGCCAATGGGGGTCTGTCCTAAAAAGATGCGGGTGGAAGGTAGGTTAGGATTCACTTGCTCTAGGTGTAAAAAGCACAAAATAATCTTGGAGTAGGAGCTATTTACTGACACCCACTCTATGCACATGTATCTAAGGGTTTACTGTGAAAGTGAGGGACTGGTTGGCCAAGCGTGTGCAGAAAGGCAGAGTCTGGCTGTGGGGCAATGCCTGGTTCTGAGCCGAAAGCCGAGAGCTGAACACCTTCCCTCTTCTCTCTCGTTCGTGCTGCAGCCTGTAATAGAAAATAAATTAACATATTCATTTTAATCTTAGGCAAGGAAGAGTGACATATATTGCTTATCTGGCAACACAGGGTGTCTGTATCATCTTTGGAAGAATGGGGAACATGCAGGCGAACAGACACCTCTGCAGAGCTGGAGCTGATGAAAGGTGTGTGGTACAGCTATTGAAGTGAGAGGAGCTGAGTGCTCTGGAATCAGGCATTAAATGCCCAATTTATTTTCCATTTAATTCTCTCCTTAGCTTTATTTAAAATCGTTTTGATAATAGGAGGCTTCTGGATTTGGGAATTTAGCACGGTGAAGGGTGAACACTGAGATTATGTAGGTGTGTATAGTATTGCTCTTGTATAGTGCAACGGGAATTCAGATGCACTGCGTCCCCTCCCCGGAGCAGGCAATACATCTGGCCAGAAAGCTTCAGTGGGATGGGGCAGAGAGGAAAAAAAGAGAAGCAGGGAGTTGAAGGGAAGAGGGAGAAGATAAAAATGGATCAATAGAAAAATGGGAAAAAAACACTAGAGGGGATAAGAGTGGTGAGCAAGAATGAAGGGATAGAGCGTATGTTAGAAAATAGAAGGGAAAACATGAAGTGGCTTGAGGGTGCCACATCCTTCCAAAAAATGAGACTCTCGGGGAACCAGAACAAGACTTGATGCTAGAGCATTGCCTCACGGGCTGGGCAATGGCAGGAGTGAGAAGGGAAGCCTAAGAGTAGATTGAAGGGAAAAAAGGGAGAGTGGTTTTGAAAGTAGCTGCGGCTGATAACAGGAGGAAGATGGTGCTGCTTTCTACCAGGGCGCAAAGATGCTGGTTCTCCTTTTGATGAGGATAGTGACGGATACAAATGCGAGGCTGGACCTACCATGAGAACTCCCTATTTTCTAACAAATGCGTTAAAAGAACTTGACTATATTGTACTTATGGGCTATTTATTTGACATTCTGTAGAAACTTGCTTTTCATTAAGTGAAGAGAGAAAGTGAATCTGAGCTAATAGCCCAATTTATAAAAGAAAGTGTTCTTTCCTCAGCATGCTTAATGAAGGAGTCAAGCTAAAACAGAGAAGGCAGCAAGCTTCAGTGAGGTCTGAGCAAACCAGCCCCACGTGTCTGGCACAGGATAGCAGTGGCCCCTGGGCCAGCAAGTAGGTAGATAGCAGCTATTAGCTTTTATTTTGGGGCACCTTGGAAATCTCTGTTTCAAGGCACATGCCTGCAGCAGCAGGGGCTACTTGGGCTCTTGACAGTGGCTGGCGCCGAGATGCCAAAACACTGCTAGGATCTCTCCCAGCAGCTACGCGTTTTTGGAAGGCTGTCCCTGCAGCCCCTGCACAGGCAAGGGGGTGTTATACTAACACATAATACAGCGTGATACCAACAACCGGCCTCCTTGTCTGGGCCTTTTCACCAGCCCGTGTTAGTGGCCGTAAGCTGATTTCGGAGGGCTCAGACTTCCTCACCTCAGGCTCCTCTTGGCCCAGGTGAGCCAGGCTGCCCTGTCTGTGCTGATGATGTGTGTTATCATGTAAACCCTCACCACCTCTCTTCATATTCACACTGACATGCAGCATGGTAAACTTACCCAGGGAGGAGATAACAGACAAACAGAGCTAATGACTGCACCGAGGAGCGAGCAGGATGGGCTGCAGTGTACAGCAAGTGTCTGGAGGAGTTGTCTT
Organism: Syrrhaptes paradoxus; assembly: GCA_013400615.1. Classification (NCBI taxonomy): domain Eukaryota; kingdom Metazoa; phylum Chordata; class Aves; order Pterocliformes; family Pteroclidae; genus Syrrhaptes; species Syrrhaptes paradoxus. Next base: position 65,797 of record VZTO01017060.1, on the reverse strand, counting down.
TGTCTGGACAGAGAGTGTTGTCTCTCCAAAAGCAAAACAGATCAACAAGGGTGAGGATTGTGTGTTCAGGTGCTTTAATTCTGATGGGATTATTAGGATGGAGAAAAACTGGAGTAAATATAGAACTTAGAAATGTCCATGGATGGTTCTTGAGAAATGTGCTTAGAAAATCAGATAAATAATAAGGAACCCAAAGGAAAAGTCCAGCAGTGTTCAGAGTTCTCCATGACAAGCTAAAAATAGAAGCCTGGTTTTTCTTGAATGGAAGTGAAGGACATTTGTAAATCTGAAGAGGTAAACCTCTTCAGATTTTATGGGATTGTATGGTATGGCTGGCATCTCATCTACTTACCTGTTAAGGAGCAATGTTTAGTTATAGCATTCTACTTACTGCCATCCTTTTTTATTTGAGCATGTGTAATTTAAAGTCATTTGAAGAACTAGCAGAGTGAAACAAACTGTCTGCAGTGCACAAGGTTATTTCCTTAAAATCTGGGCTTTAATGATGTGCACAAAGGGGCTTGCTTGATTTCCCCAGGCAGTCTGATTTTGTGCAGTTCCTTTGAGCCCAGCTTTGTGTAAAGTTGCCTTGGGAAGGCTGTAGTCATCACGGTTCCTAAGGAGGAGAGGGGCCACATCCACTCCTGGGTATCACAGACAGGGGCAGTGGGGTGGCACCAGCAGTGCATTTGTCCCGGTGTATGAAGAAATCTATTTCTGAAGATACTGTGTCTACCGAGCAGGGCTGAAATGAAAAACCATGTCAGAACTTTCATTTCTGCAGAATAAACTGTGAAGAGGTTTCCCCTCTGCCCCACCTCCATCTCACAAGCACTTGGCTTACAATGAGCTCTGACTCACTTGCCAGATTGCTGGCAGGTAGTTCAGAGCTAATGTCTGCTGGGGAGAGAGGCTGGTGCTGTTCACAAAACCTTCTCTGAGTGCACACAGCCTGGCGCAGGGCTGGGACACAGATGCTCTAGGATCTTCCCTCTCTCTGTTACAGACTTTGCCTGGGGTGCCATTCCTATTTAAAAAACCTCTGCATGCTTTATGTTTCCTGTCAGAGTGTGAAACACAGCCTTGTGCCTTGGGTTGCCTGCCCAAGCTGTGAACTGTGACAATTAAACCAAATTCCTGATTTGTGCGAAACGCCCTGGTCTCTCCATCTGAGGCAGGATTTAGCGACACGCGCCTGTCCCAGGTGGACTTTCCAAGAGGATGAGCAATCTCCTAATGCACTTCCCAACCAGCGTCCTGCTCTGCAGCTGTGCTGGTCATACAACTGGGAGGCATCCGAGTGTCACCAGTAGAGGAAATGTGTCAGGTGCAATCATCCGTACTGCCTTTAGCAATGCAATGGTAGGATCAAAGGTCTAAAGCTCCAGTAAACAGAACAAAACAACAGATAAAAGGTCTGAAATAAAATGTTCTGAGAGCTCATGGATGGGCTTATCCTTGTCCCTGCTTCAGGATTAGCTTTTCACTTGCTTCCTTTATTTCCTTCTTTCTTCAGCTGGCCTTGCTATGGGGTTTCAGTAACATTCTTTACACTGAGGGGATATGAAATAAATAATTAAAATCCTTAGCTCTGTAATTTGTCCTGTATTGACAAAGCCTGATATCTTCCCCACTGAAGGCACTGCCGGCTCTCCAGCACAGACATGGCTGGCAGAGATGGGGCTCTTGACTGGGAGCATAAAGCTACTCATTCTGGTGAACTTAACACTTTGAATTAACTCTGCTAAAAGCTGCTTTTATTCAAGCCTCTCTGAACCCAGACCTCCCTGAAGACATCCCAGCAGCCCCAAGGGTGCCATTACACCATTGCACTGTGAGTTCTCCAGGGCATGGACCATCTCATCCCATGGAACTGTGACATGTCCTCCCCGGTGGCCCCAAGACTATGTGCAGCTCTAGGAGCTCTTGCAGCACGTGCACTACATAATTGCAATAAGTGACATGTTAATGACATTCAGGAAATAGTGTCACCAAAAGCTATTCCCATGCCAACTGCCTCAGCCATTTTGCTGTAAAGCTCTTCCCAAAATGGCCGTGGGAAATAAGAAAAGGGGTTTTTGGTTTTGTTGGTTTTTACTTTTTATAGTCTTCAGAACAACAAAAGTTATTTTTACTGAAGCTGTCAAGGAAGAAAATATCACATTGAGGGCAGAGGCTAAGCTTAAGACATTTCAGGTGGAGCAGGATCTAAGGAGCTGAAAGAGTGGCTTCCCACGTGAAAGCACTTGCTGGGGCTCTTGCCTCCAGCAGCTTGCTGCTCCAGCCAGCTTTGTCCAGGAGCTGGGGGTGCCCCACCAGAAGATGGCTGGGACACTGGCACAGCAGGAGGCAGTGGGAGACAAGAGGAATCTGGACAAAGCAGTGCTCCATCACCGTCTAGTCTGTGGTACCCGGGAGCAGAAGATGGGTATTTCTCCTTTCGTGCCTCTGTCCCAGGGAGAGCAGGGCTGCACCATCGAAAGCTGTGGCCTTGCTGAGGAGCAGCATGTTCTGCTGTTGCTGCCCCAGCAAACAAATACTGAATAAGGTTCAGCTGAGGCTGGGCCACTGGGGATCAATTCCACTGCTGGAATGGGGAGAGCTAAGACTTCTGTCATAAAAGCAAAAGGAAATAAAGTGTTTGGAGGTCAGATACTTGCATGGTTTTGTATTATGGAAAGTCTAAAGGGAATGTAAAGATGCTAAGAAAGAAAAGGTTCGGTCTGGTTCTGCATCTTCTAGGCAAGTGGGCAGCACGCATGGAAGCCTGCTGCAAAGCACACTTCAGATGGAAATGTTATCGCTAATACTCCGTAATTACCGAATTGTGTCCCTGTAATATACTGTGTTCATAGCCAGGAAGTGTTTTACTGAAAGCATAGCAAAACGCAGTCCTGATTTAATGCATCCTCACTTGTGTGAGGATGGAAAGGGAGGCATGGACAGCAGTGGTGGCCCCGCAGTGTCCCCGAGCCTCCCTGTGCCAGCCACAGCCACGCGGTGACTCCTCACCCCACTCGCTGGCTCTTGTGTGGTGGCTCCAGTTTGGAGTCAGATGTTGTCTGTCTGACATGTGAAATAACTGAATCAAGTACACCTGGCATGTTAACAACTCGTTTTGAGTCTCGAGAGGAAATACAGCCTTTTGAGCTAATCCAGCGTGCGGTGCGGGGAGGAGAGCGATGTGCCGGAAGATGGTTGTAGCTGTTGTTAACAATGTGGTTTGCCTGGAACCTGAGAGGGTTATTAAAAGCTGCTGTGCTTTATGTTTTGTCCACATATATCTATATTTTACTTAAAATGTGACATGAGAAATGTATCTTAGGATACATCAAAACCACCTGGCATTGACTTAGATGCAAATTTTTGAATTTCATCAGGCTTGAGGATCCCTTCCTGAACAAAGACAGGCTGCCCAGCCACTGGAGGAAGTTAAACACAAGGGAAAAATAATTTCTTTGTTCAGCTGCTGCCAAACAACGGATACGTAACAAAGCACACATCTAAACACACATCTTTAATATTTTTCTAGACATATTTTAGAGCTATTGCTCTAGAGACTGGTCATAGTCTGACGGACATGCCAAAATTCCTTGGTAAAAACACAAGAAACTTTGGGGTTTGAAATAATTCTGTGAATCTCTGTCCATGCCCCTCTCCATCTTCCCCTTGCCACCCATCCTGCTCCATTCCCACAACTGTACCCTTATAGGGAAGCAACATCTTGGGGAGCAAAGACAGACATGTCTTCCTCGGTGCCTGCACACATTGGTGCTCTGCATAGGAACAGGTAAATGGAGAGCCTGATGGGGAAGGATAAATACACCAGAATAGTCAGCAGTACCAATGATCCCCCTGAAATGGCATGCCTTAGATAAAAGTAGCTGCAGCATGTCAGTAGGATGCGATGGCCATATCCTGCTCTGAGCGGGAGCCAGCAAGGCAGGATTAACTCCATGGAAGTTAGCAGATGCTCCATATTTGCATCAGCAAAACCACAGATGGAATTGGTGTTTCTGAGATGTCTGAAGGACAGGACACATCTCCTGGCAGAGCGAGTGAGGTCGGATCCATCCCAGGAGTGGCAGGGCTGGTGTGGCATTTTACTCTTTTTTTGTTTCTAATAATTCTGGATATTAGCCCTTCCACTTATTATTGCAGTGGCTGACAGGAGACCTACAGGAAAATCCAGTTTTATTGAAACTGAAAAGGTCAGTTTTGTTGAGCGTTTCCATGGTGAAAATAATAAATTAAATATATTCAGACTCTTCAAGCTGCTCAGATCGACGGGTTAGGCTGACCAACTGGAAGATTTTCCCACAAGCTATTTTGATAGTATCTTGTTGCACAGCTTTTATGTGTGGGGTGGGCTTGGGATTTTTTTCACTGAAAAAAAAAAAAAAGGTTTTTATCTTAAGCCAGGTTCTTCAGTCTTCGCAGAGCTGTCGATGGACAAACCTTGTGAAGGGGTCCGAAGCCCCCCGGGAAGGTAGCTTTTTAGTATCGCCATTTCTGTCTCACCACAAAGGCCCCAATTTACTTCCCCTCCTGTTGTGTGTCCGGGCTCCTGTAGACTGTCCTAAGAGGTGTTTTGAGCAAATATTCCTTCCTTTGCCTCTGGCAAATGCCACTTGGGACTCAACCATTTCCCACTGACATCAGTGAGGTCCTTGCTTTGTGTTTGCGGCTGGCTGGGTTAGTTTGTAAGGAGATACATTTTATTAGGGCTCAGATTGATTTTGGTTAATTGGTCAGGTGAGTATGATCTCTTTTTCCTTTCCTGAGTGTTGGATGGCATTTGCAGCTCCTGTCGACTTGGCAAGGAGAGACACGAGCACCCTTCTCCGGTGTGCTGCACCTTGGAACGTCCCTCCTCTTGTCTGCGTTACAAACCTGCAGAAGACCCCTGCCCCAGCACAGGCATGCTGGAGCCCCAGAGGCTTCTCTCTGCGCAGTGACTCCTAGGATCCAGCAGCTAACACATTTCGTGTGCAGTGATTGTAACTAAATGCTCAGTCCTGCTCTATGAATTTTCAAATAATTTCTCATCAGTCTCACGTAGTTTCTATATTTCTTTTCCCTTCTGCTTGTTACTGAGGTGCCATAAGCATAAAAGGAAGGTCTTCCTTTTTAAAGAGTTCACCTGCTCCTACCGCTCACAGCTAATTGGTTCTTTCTTCCCGTAATTTTGATAAAGCTCGCTCGGTAACCAGCTATGGTGGCATCTCCTCCAGGGTTTCTTACCTTCTGCGGTGCACAGCGCTGTTGCTGTTGAAGTCTTTTGCATGATCACATAGAAGGGGGTCCTGTCATGTCCCCTGGCTATTCTGCAGACATCATCACATTGTGCAGATTATTAAAAGTGTAGAGAGGGGATGGCACTGGGAAGGGAGAGCTCTGCTTCACAGTTAGGCTGTCACCCTTGTCCCTATCTCTGATGTCAGGGAAGTCAGGGCCTTGACTCCTATGTTGTGCTACCAAAGTCCTGTGTGTCTTGTGCTGGATTTCAACCCAGAGACTGCCTGAGGGCACAATGGACAGGCTGGCCGTGAGCTGGTGTCACTGGTGGCTCATCCAGTGGGGAGCCTTGGGCACCCCCGAGGCAGTGGGAGATTGCTGCCACCCGCCCTGCAGCCAGCTCCAGCTCCAATGGGCGCTGGGCGTGGAGAGCAGGGCAGACCACGTCAGGAGGAGATTCCCTGCAGAGACCAGCACCAAGATGATTTTGGTTTAAAACTTATTGTGCATGGATGTTTGTATCTTGAGATAATCCCTGAGTAGGCGAGCGAGCGCTGAGGAATCAGTCTTGGGCTGCTTGACTGCGCCCTGGCATCAGGCTCATTGCTTGTGTATTTTGGGTGCTGCCCACACCACCCTGGGGGTGCGGGGAAGCTGTGACCCCTCTTGTCCCAGCACCAGGTGGCACTGGGGACTGAGCCCAGCCACAGTTTGCACAGGCAGCAGGCCCCTGAGGAAGCAATTGTCATGTTAATGCAAGACCTGCCTGGGTTTTGTAATCTTGGATCTGTGCCCTTCGCTCCCTCCTACCCCAGACTCTTCTTTTTGTCACGGCTGCTCCTTCTGCTCTGGTTGCTGCTCACCCCTGCACAATCTTTTTACCACTCGAGCAGCTTTTCTCTTGGAATCACAAGAAGCCAGGAATGGCTGAATCCCCTATTTTACTTGCAAGGCACAATGATATGTAAATTGAGGGAATTAGCTTTGGTTGTTTTTTTTCTTTCTTTCTCTTTTTCTTTCTTTTCTTCTTTTCACCGTCAGTAGACTGCAATATGTATAACATGGTAATCCTTGTATAATATCCTCACAGTTTTTATAGCTCCCAGTTTTCCTGTATCCTTATACCTGCCAGTTTCTCTGTGCAGTACCGTACACCATATGGCAGCGTGTAGCTGGTGGGAGACTGGGTAGTGCTCCTTGTCTTACCTGCCTTTCCGCCCTCCACTACAGCTGCTGGTTCATGCAGAGTACTCTCTCTGGTGGCTTTTTCCCATGTTGCACATGCATTAAAAATTCCCAACCTAATAGCTTTTAGCTATTATAACTGACTTCAGAGGCAGTCATCAGGCTCTACAGCTAAAAGCTGTTGCATTTTGCATTCAGTGCGCCATGAATTCAAGACTGAAAACCTGGGAAACAAGCAGATTGCACACTTTGGTTACCCCCTGCCTCTGTGAGTCTGTATTCACACTATGCTGCACACACAGGTACACGTACTTGCTTACTTACTCACTAGCGTTTGGTTGCTTCTCAGTGCAGGCAGTTTTGCTATTAAAGTCTGCGGAAGTTTTTGGTTTTAAAAACAGATGAACAAATCACAAGTTGGTGTACGTGACTGTTCTTCTCCATTTCCCCATGACAGAAGTTTAAACATAGACAGCAAACTCAGAAGAGACCAAACGTCTTTGTGATCAAAATGAAGACCCAGCAAGTAGCTGGTTTAGTCTCAGGTTCTTAAGGAATATGGTGAATTCTGCAGAATTATTAATTTACTACACAAATGAAATAAAATGGGTCCTTGCCCCTTCCTCCCACTGCATAAATCCAATCCACCATGACAGAATATTACTGTGATGATGTATGGGATTGTAGGAAGCAATTACCAAGACAGAAAGAAAGAAGAAATACTCACGAATTATTGCTACCAATCATTATTTACCTTACAGCTGATCTGGAGGGCCTACTTTTACTCAGGAACTGAACGCACTCATAGAAAGACAACACAGCCCAATATGGGGAGGGAAGGAGAGCAATTATCTCCATTGTGAGGATAGAGATGTGAGGAACAGAGACCTTGAGGAAGTCACTCAAGATAAAGCAAGGAATCTGTGGCAGAGCTGGAGCTCACTACAGTCCCCGTGCAGCAGAGCCTTATCTGAAAGATCATCTTTCCTCTTATTAATAATTAATATGATTTTTGAATAAGATTTTGTGTATGTTTAAATTTAATAGCTCATCCTTCAGGAAGGGCTCAATCCTGCTAGGTACTACATCCAATTTGGGCTGGTTTAGCTCTGTTGGGAGCTGAGGATGCTCCTCTTTTTCTGAATCAAGCCCTAAGCGAAGCTGACGCTATTGACAGATTACCATTTATAGCTCGGTATTGCTTACTGTAGGTTTATTGCAGACTCCTTTCTTGCTTAGTTCTCCTTCCCTCTCTCAGAGCAAACATAATGTACAGCCCATGTAAATATAAAACATTAAGCAATTACTGGGTTATTTCAGATGCAGTGCTAATAATACATCATTTCTGAAAACCACAGCTTCAGATGTAGGGCAAGCTGTACCAGCCATCTCATATGGTACTCGCTGGAAAGCGAGCTCAGCCATTGCTGCTGTATCCCTGAGTTATTACTCACTCACCCCAGGAAACAAAGGGGAGTCCTGGAGGTTAATGTGGTTAGTAAAGCAATTTGAGGAAGCTGAGCTTGTATCTGCTTACACAGTGTACAGAAGATATTTAATCTCAGAGCAGGAGACTTCAATCTCCTGCTCTTGTCTGCCGACTCCTACATCACTGTCTTGCTTTTGCAATGACTGCCAGTCTTCTGCTGAGATAGGAAACGGGGAATCTGAGCATTTGCTATGTACAGAGTCCCTCAGGCAAATTACCTGGCACCAGTTTTAAGAGGCTAGATGTGGGTGTCTTGCTGAAAAGGAGGACTTCTGAATTTGTGTGGCTTTTGTGCCCTTCTGTCCCGCTCAGCCCTGGATAAATCCTGGAAACACCTGAGCAGTGCGGCGTGGGAGGAGGGCAGTGGTCTGGGCACCCTGGGAGGCCACATGCCACCACTTCCCTTCTGCTCTATGTCTGGGCAAATGGGGAAGAAATGCTGTTGCCTCTGCTCAGGACAGGAGCATTGCCCCAGCCTTGTCTGTGCAGAGGGGCTTTTGGTTCTGCGAGTCTGATGCAAACAAAGAACTGCTCCAAAACCATCTCTGGGGCTTGGTAGTGCATTGACAGTGACATTAACACACCAGTAATACTGAGTAATAGTATCCCTGCATCTCTCCCACTGCCCGTGAGCTCCCGTGAAAGCGGCGGGTTGTGGAAGGCCCCTGCGATGTCACTCTGCATGCGGTTAGCGCTGCCGTGAAGTGGGTCACTGCTGCCAGCCCAGACACTCGCTGCTCCAGCCCGCTTCCCTTTGCCATGCGTACAGTGTGTTTGAGGGTGTTCAATTTTTTAATAAGTGCCAAAGGCGCACTGTTGGGCAGGCTCAGCAAGGTTTGTGCTGCCTGCGTTATGCCTGTTCAGTGGGTAAACAGCAGAATGAATCTCTAGAGCTGTCAATCCAGTGCCTCCACCAGTACTGGAGTCCCTAAAAAAGATGTTTTTAAAGAAAGGTACGGATGCATTGTGCTTCCTTGGTGTACAGAGTCAAAAAAAACCCCAAAAAACTAGGCTGTGCTCAAAAAACCTGCTTGCTACTATTTGTAGGCTTCCTCACTCCACCAAATAATTCATCTTCTGAAGTTCATTTGGTAAAATATTAAAATCAATGCGTTGCAGGCCCTCGCTGTTTAGCAGGCTCACCTCAGAGCTTTGCAAATTACTATGCTCTGTGCTAATTATTTCTGCTTTAATAGATTTTGTTTTGTATAGAAACACGGCTGTTTGCAGTGGGGAGCGGGTGCCAGACGAGCCCCACAGCTCGCTCTGCGGCACAGACCTGTGCTCTGGAGCCCAGCCTTTGCAGAGAGGGGCTGGCCGGCTCCGTGGATGCCAGCCTCGGATGGCAGTGCTGGTTTTTCCTTTAGCAGTGATAAATGAGTTTTTACTGATGGATTTTTGGCTGTCCTTTTCCAGGCGTTTGGCTCGCAGCTGAGCTAGTTGTCATAGCAGTAATGGGACTGCCCGCGATCCCGATAAGGGGTCAGTTTGCTGACAGATTATCGTGCCCTTTCCTTTTTCACTTGGAATGTGAAAAATGTGCTGCTTATGTTTTCTTGAAAATACCTGACCCACAATTCCAGTTTGGGACCCTTGGTATATTTGGGTGATTAAATGGGAAGGGTTGGTATGACAGAAAGAGATGGAAATCATAGGAGTGGGCTGCGATTTTAATCTTTGAACCATGTTAAATTTGGAGTCCTCGAGGGATCATCTTTGGTGCAGTGTCCATATTTAATTTGTGTTTGTGTAGGAATAAGCAGTGATCACTTACCTCTGTATCATTTACCAATTACACAAACAGCATTTATAATTATGATTCATTTATTTAGATTTTCTCTTGTGGGATTTCCATGAGCGCAGAGATTGAGAGAGAATTAAAAGAGTATGTCTAGGTTACCAGCAAGGCATTATTTCAGGCTTGCTCTGACTGTACATAATTCCCATTTGATTTAGCATGCGAGTGCCGTGGCCACAGCCTAATTCTTTATGGACATGATAAAAATCTTCGAAGCTGAACATTAATGGACAGCCTGTTTGGATGGCCCTGATTATAATCTGCAACAGGACCAAGGCAGGTTTGTTTCAAGGAAAATAACTAAATTTGGGGCACTGTGAGCAAGTCTCCACAAGCTGTGCCTCTAATACGCTTGTCATGGGAACATACAAAAGTTTCCAGTGTCGGGCCTGAGCTTTTGTTAAATTTAGATTTTCAGTGCGTTTAAGCAGTGGTGGTCAATAGTTCTTCACATCTTTCTCTCTTTCTGATGTGCAGAATGTGCTGAGCACGGCTGAGAGGCGCAGCTGTGAGTAACAGGCTGCTATTCATTCCTTTGGGAGACACTGCTCTGCTTTGGTAAAATGGTTATTTTTTTTAAGAAAAATTTTGATTTCTCATAGAAGTCTTACGAAGCTGTAAAAAATAAACATTTTTAGTTCAGAACTGGAGAAAAATTTAAATGTTTTCAGCCTTTCTATGAAAAACAGACTTCTTCAGGAGGAAAAAAAAAAATTCTGCCATTTCCCATTCTGTAACCCTCCTTTTGGACATCCCCCATGAATATTCCCCAGTGCAATCATAAAAGAAAATTAGATGGAAAAATTCCAAGCAACCTTGGTATTTACAAAGGGAATTTTTATCAGCTCTCAGTTTGCAGATCTCATTCCTGCAGAAGAAGCAACCCAGACATATTTTTTTTAATGACTGTCAGCCACTAGCATGTTTGTCATGTTTTGGCCAAAGTCTAATCAAGAGAGTGGGATATTGATAGGGCTGCGAGCAGGGGAGAGATTGGCAGATAGCCTTACTCACATTTTTGCAGAAGAAATGACAAATCCATATCATTTACTGTCCCTAAATAAATTGCCATAGTCTAAAGCTACTCTCACTCTCTGGTGACTTACAGTAATTTGACTGAGTGAGCCATTCCCAGTGAGAACACGGGACTGAGCCACGTACCAGTATACCAGTGTTACGCACCCAGTCCTGATGAGATATAATCAGGGCAGGAGAGGGGACAACCCTTTAATTATCTGCTCCTCCAACAGTAGCAGAACTGCTGGGCTGCCCCTGCGGGCTCTTGGGGCCACTAAATGGTTAATTATTCAGAACATAGCATGCATGGGAAGATGAGAGGCTGGGAGGGCTCCTGTCCTGGAGAGCCCCAGCCTGGTGCCTGGGCACCTCCCAGTTTAATTTCTGTTGGGAGTCCAATGAGGAAAGGAGCCTGATTTGTCCACGCTGGCATCCAGGCTCTTCTCAGGGAGCGTTTCAGTGAAATAGATAAATTCTCCTTTTGGGGGGAGGTAGGAAGAAATTGATTAATTAATGTTTTCTGACAAAACATGTTTTGCCAGAAAATCCCTGCCCATTCCTAATTAGAGGCTGTATCTGCCCTTTGTGTTTCAGGCTTATAATTCCATTTGGAGATCAGATGGTGATTTTTACCACTGAGAGTAATTTCCTAAAAATCTGTTTAGTATTCTGGCAGTGTGCAGGATGGGAAAATTCAAAAAATGCTGAAGGGCAAAGTTTCTGCTTGGTGCACAGGGAGTTCTAACACATAACAACTGCAGCTGGGTGGGCAACTCTGGAAATTTACTTCATTGTGTCTTGAGATTACAAGGCAGGGTGGTTTTCTGTGTAAACGTTTGGGGTTTTGCCTCTTTAGATCTCAGCTTTGAAACCAATAGGAAGCAAAGTTTGTAATGCATCAAGAAGGGGGATGTGCACTATTGCTGTAATCGAAACCGGCTGAAATAGCTCAGGTAGAATTCTGCTGGTTGGCAGAGTTACCATTTCTTAAAAATCATATGGTAATTGAATCTAATGTTTGTGCTGGAAGCTGAATGCATTTCAAATGTGGATTAGACCTATGTAATGCAGAGCAGTGGCGCATAATTGACATGCTTCATAACTGAGATTGTTAGATGTGCATGATACCCCCATTTTCAAGACATCTGCAAAATTCCTCATAAAATGAACCCAATTACCTTAAGAGACTTTCCAAGGATTTGGGACAGAGAAGTGAGGAGGATAGGATTTCAACATGATGGTTTAGGTAGGGGCAGCAGCGTGTTTTGAGTTGAGCCTCTGATGGTCTCTAGTATTTAACGGGACATTAGGATCCAAACTGCTCCATAGACCACAAGATTATTTTAGAGCATACCTGATGCTTCTTCTCTTCAGAAAGCTTTGATTCTATGAGCAAGGGGAAGATTTGTTCTAGGTGATCAAGCTAAATCTAATTCAAAGTAAACCCCTGATCCACACATGCTGGAGATGGGAGGGGTCTCAGCACCTGCTGCTTTGGTCTCCTGCACCCCCTCCAGCTGAACCAAATTACTTTCTAATGGAGAAACTTCTTGAAACCATCTACATGGCTGCTGACTTCTGCTGCTATATCTCTGGGTAGGTTTCTTGGTGTGAGTAAAAGCAGTCTTAAGGCTGCTCTGCAGGGCTCTGGTGAATACCAGCCTCCAGAAGAGTACCACAAAGGACAGCAGCGCCTGGGAATGGGGACCACGAAGCTGGTAGGGGAAACAGCAAAGTTTGATGCATAAAAAAAAGCTGAGAGAAAATGCACGTTCTGTTCTACCAAGATCAGGATAAATTAAACATCTGTCTCCAAAATACTCTTATTTAGAGTTGACTGGAAAATGTGATATACGTTAGAGGTTTTGACAGTGACTGAGACATGGATAACTTGGGGTGAGAGTTCTTGTTAGCTTTGATTTCCGGATTGCTCTTGGCAGTATTAACAAGCATGTTGGATGAGTTATTAATTTTAGTTTTAAAAGTTTCCAGATTTCCCCAAGCTTTTATCACATTTTAAAGTTTGTCTTTGTTCATCATATCTTACTACAAATATAGAAGCTGTAATAATTTTAAAATTTCCTTAGCTCTTACAATATTTTTTTAAACCACCCTAATCTGCCAAAACAAATAGTTCTCCATTATTGTATTCAAGATGTAAGGAAAACCTAAAGAACCCAATTAGCCTTTCCCAATCACTGCTAAGTTGACATGGGAGGGATGAAGATTGTACTAAAAAAAAAAAACAACTCTTAGTTTTAAAAAAGTTGTGTAAGTTGGAGAAGTTGTTCCTACCCAGCACTCACAGAATACAATGCCTTTGTCAAAATAGTCTCTTTGCACAGAGAATTGTGAAAGAACAGAGAAGCAGAACAAAACATTACCAACAGAGCTGTATGAAATGCATGTTTCACTTCATAAGGGCTGCTGCAATAATTTTCTTCTGATTTTGACCTTTGTGGGCTTAACATTACAGTGCTGTGGCTGGAGCTTTGAATTCAGTTGGAGACAAAAACCTAAAAATAAACTTAATTTGTTCTAAGACAGAAAACTGAGGTCCATGTAACTGTAACATGTAATTACAGGTAAGCTCAGGTTCACTCAACTATTTCCTGTAGAGAATCAGTTGGTAACACTTGCAGTGTTAATTTAAAGTTAGGTTAATTTAAAACTAGTAGCAAAACCTGCCAAAAGACAAATCAGGCAGGTTTCCTGCAGCTTGCTATTGCTCCAGAAGCCACCTTCCAAATGAGTAGTTTTCTCCTACTGCTAATTCATTACCGTTACAGTACTGTGCGTTACTGTCAGAATAAGATGTGGGAGTTGCTCAGGGTGAGTATTATCATCATGGCTATACGCAGCAAAAAACAAGGTGGTTGTGATTCCGGCTTGGCAAGTTTTTTACTAGAAACAAGTTTGGTTTGTTATGGTTGGGTCTAGATGGTTCGACGCAGCTGCAGACTGGGGATGCCCGTGCTGGATCTGAGCAGGCTGCGGTGGCCGAGGGCACTGCATTTGCTGGATCTAGAGGTAGGTCCTGGTGGCTGCGGCAGTGTGCTGGTGTGCTTGGGCTAAAGAGCTACAGCTCTCAAAGTACAGGTTGTTTGTAGAGTTTGAGGGGCTTGGGATGGTGATGAAGGGCTCCCTGCCACTGCCGGCTTTTTAAGAAGCTGTCTTCTGTAGGCTTTAGAGTAGGGTCTGTGCAGCTAACACAAAATCCATCCCTAAGAAACAAGGCTAGACAATAAGAGGTGATGTTGAACAGGACAGATCTCCAGCAAAGGAGCATTTTAAGTGCAATTACACAAGCTTGTCAGATCCTAAAATTTGATTAAGAACAACTAAAATGATATTGCTGGGCAGTCAGAGACTTCTCTGACCACTTTAAGCCCTTACCTAGGGCAATCTATGAATATTCAGTTTGATGACCTCTCTGATAATATTGCCATCACCTGAACATACAAATCATGGCTTTTTTTATCCCTGAAGTAGGATATGTTTTTCATTATTTTTCCCCTTGATTGCCTGGCACACCTTGAACTCAACTACTCCATGGTTAACATTTGCTGATCATTGTATGCTGATCTCGCCCGTGCCTTTCTCATCATAGGGCTGATTATTTGAAGTAGTTGTGTGAGCACCTGATAAACTAGTTTCAGATTAGCTGAGTGTTTTGGGGTTTTTTAAAATTTATTATTATTATTTCTTCTAAGAAAAGTTCTCCTCTGCACTGTCTGTGTTAACCAGCCCTGCCGCCTCTCTCTGCAGAGCTGGGGATGCTGCGCTCCCAATGCCTCCTATTCTGTCTGCAGGGGACAAAAGAAGCATTTGATTCCTTGTGTCTTTGCACCAGAACATTAGACTGAACAAAAGTACTCATTCATGGTTTCCATGTAGGCCTGTTTCCTGGACTTTGACCTTTCCCATTGCTCTCCTTCAGATGCTTATCAAGTGGTCCAGGTCTCTTCTGAGGGGCAATGCCCCAAACCGGCTCAACTTTCCCACCAAAAGCCTTGTTGCTCTGCACGACTTGCAGACTATCGCTGTGTTTATGCATGCATGTTTGTTCCTTTCAAAATTGTGGTGTTCTTGATTCACACTCAGTGTAATTTACTATAATTGCTAGATCCTTTTCTAAAGAACTTCCAACTAATCAATTTTCCTCCATCCTGTATTTCAGCAGTGAGTATTTTTCCATGCTCTAATTGAAATGCACCCTATTGTTTGTGCTGGTTCCCCAGCTCATCAGGACCATTTGCAATTCTGATCCTGTCCGCCAACACATTTGCAGTCTCTTCTGGCTGGAGGTCATTTGCAACTGTGCTGTGAATACTGTGTCCTACCTTCCAGGTCGCTATAATGTGGCATTGAACAGACCTGGCTCAGGACAAATCCCCAAGGAATACCTTTGTTTTGTGCATCCTTCCATTTTGACAGTAAACAATCAATAACTCCTCCCTGGCTTAAGTCACCCTGTCTTTCTTGCGTCCACCTACGGTAGTTTCATCTACCTTGTCTGTCCATAGCTGATACAAAAATATCATGGGAAACAGTGTCAGAGACTTACTAGGTGAAGTATGACATTTACCCTTCTTCCTTTGCCACAAGGTCTGCTACCTTGTTGGAAAATTAAATTATAGTGTTTTGACATTATTCTTATGTGACAGATTCGTGCGTGGTGCTGTTTTTCTCCTTCATGTCCTCCATGGCCTTACAAATCATGTGTGTATTTGTTCTAGCATTCTCGACTGCTCTTTCATTCCTCACTCTGCCATCACCCCGGTGCCAGCACAGGCACTGTCATTTTCCAGTTGTCCTGTTCTTCCTCCATGGCTTCCCAAAGGTGAACTCCTAATGATGTCCCTGACTGGTTCTGCAAAATGACCTACAGGCTATTTACCTGAGGAACTAATTGGCTGAAGCAATCTCAGAGAGCTAACTTACTCAAGTACCCCTGAGTCTGGGTTGTTTTTTTTTTTTCCTTAATGTAGATGGTGATAGTTACTTCCATCATGGGTCTTAATTGTTAACCATCTACCTTTGTTAATGCCTGCCCTGGCAGGGTCAGGCACTTGTAAAACCACATCACCCGGACAGGCAGGGAGCGCAGAGGGAAGACCCTGCGGTGGGACACACCAGGGTTTGCTACTGACCTTCCTCCTGCTGGGACAGAGCCGCTCAGCCATCACACAGAAATAAGCATGTCTTAAAGTCACTTCTGTCCCTTTTTCTGGGTCTATGCTAAGTCACTGTAGACTAATTAGATGATCTGGCCCTCATTTTACCATTTAGGAGGCAGAAGGCGACTGGTAAATATCACAGACAGCCCTTGTCTTCACGCTGAGCCGCTCTGTTGCGTTTCTGTCGCACGCGGCTGTGCACGGCGGAGCCAAAGGACCGCAGCTGGGAGGAAATTGCAGACAATGAAGGTCCTCTGGCCTAGCCAGTCATTGTGATGTGTGGAAGAATTGTGTGAATTTATATGAAGTGCCTTTTGCTAAGGCTGCTTCTACTTGAATTTGATTCTGAAAAGAAGAAATTATTCTCCCTCCTTACTGCAGACTTCATAATGCTTATTGTATTCTCTGGTTGGGTCACTTGGTACCTGAAGCATCCCACTGCTTTTCTGCTACAGATAAAATAGTGCCTTTTGTTTCTCCTTCTTCAGGCCTGAACTCTCCTCTTACCCTGCCATCCGCATCTCTCTGACATCTCAATTTTTGTGGGCTCAGCTGGTGCATGAGGAAGCCTTTGTGGAGAATTTAAAGGAGACAATCTCACGGGTCCTGACATCCCCCTGCTAGTTTCAGCCCTTGGCCTCTCAGAACTGCAGCATGGTCCTTCCTCCAGCGCCCCAGTTCAGTCTGATTCATCTTCCCTCCAGCAAATCTGCTGCGAGAGCCCTCTCACCCTCCCTGTGGGGAAGTTGCGTTCCCCAGAGGGCACATGTGCTAATGACAGCACAGTCCCCAGCTGGCTGCCTGCTCAGGGAAGTTCAGCTGGGAGGGTGTTTGAGCCATCCTCAGCACTGCAGCAAATTCCCACAGGAGTTGGTCCTTTTATGTCCCAAGATTGCAAAGATCCTTTGGTCCTTGAGGAGTTATAGGCATGGAGTGGGAAGTAGCAGGGGCATTTTCAATTTTTTATTTGTACTACTTTTCTTACATGTGTTTAAAAAGTCCCCAGCCCTTGATGGACGGGCTGGAATCACACTGCCCGCATCAGGCCATTTACTCAATATTCATTCACGGCAGAAGTCCAGTGATAATCATCATATAGGAGCCCTTCTCTTTATGGGATAACCCAGAGCTCAACATCAGGCCACAAGTGACTCTTGATGTATGAGCTGAAGAGAGAGGAGGTGGTTTGAACATTGCGCTTGCCTGGAGCGGCTATATCCTTAGTAAGACCTTCGTCTGCCTTGCAGCTGGGCAGGAGTCTTCCTTGGGGTACAACATAATCTCTTCTTTTTAGGAAATACTGTGTTCTCCTTCCTCTGGACTTCCCAGCGCTTCTGACCAGGATCCATTCCCAAATCTTGTGTTTTGTTTGTTTTTTTTTTTATATTATACTTTCACTGCTTCCTTTCTGTTACTCGATGCCTGAGCTGGAAAAAAAAACCTAATAAAACCTTTACAACTAACAGAGCACTGCTACTCTCACCCTCTGCTTTTCTCTCTGTACCTCTGTTCTATCTTTCTTTACTTATAACACCTCCACCTCATTTTCTTTCTTATTACTCCTCTCATACTTGTCACTTGCCCATTTTAAGATTTTTCTGCACCAGAGAGATGAGGAAATGAGAATTGAATGGCTAATAATTAGATAAATTTCTGGGTGAAGACAGGGTTAGAAGGTCAAGATTAGCTAGTTCTGAAGGAAACAAGGAGGAGTTAATGTATAAATCAGAATTTGAGGTAAAATTTCTTCCAAATTGCTGTTTTAAAAAAGAAAAGAACATGGAAACATTAAATTGTTGTCTCTCAATGCAATGTGAAAACTAGTAATTTTTTTAAAGATACATCATGAGTGCATGGAACTTACTACTTTTGCATATCAACACACAATGATGCTCATGGGAAAAAGAGTGAGGCGCTTATTTGTATGGCTAATGAGGATTCACGTAATTAGAGAAGATGTAATAAATAGAATAAATTTGTAAGATGTACACTTAAGTTATATTTATAAATGTGTGTGTGTCCATTTAGAAATCACCTCCTGGCTTCAGACCATGAAGCAGCCACTGACAGGAGAGTTCTGTTATTAAATACATAGCTGGGCAGCGTGTGGTAGCAGGCGCTGCCAGAGGGACCGCTGCCCTGCCTGCAGCAGCTCCCGCAGCCCAGGTGCCCTGTGGAGCATCTCCTGGCTGCTGGGAGCATCAGGCGTCCTGGGCAGCCTGGCACCACGTGCCTGTTGGGCTTTTGCAGGGTGGTAAATCTGGCATCTCTGTATTTCAGAGGAGCTTCAAGAGATCTCTTAATGAGAACACAGAGCTAGATAGATTTTAGTTTTCTACTACTTTCAGTATTAAATGCACAGAACAAGGCTCTGAAGGAGCTTGTGCTTTGCGTTCTCAGCACACACCACGAAGCCCTTCTGGCTGGAAGACCCAATACCTGGAAGACCCTTTACTGACCTCACGCCTTGAAACCCCTCTCCATCCCCAGATGCATGCACGTGTATGCAAACATATGTGCACCCTAAGAAGCATTTTCTCTTACCTTGTTTGAATAGTAAACGTCAATATTTTTGTCACTATTTTGCTTTTCATTACCTCTTTAAAGCTGATGTTAACCAGCAAGTTAGACCCAAAACCAACCACAAAAACAGTCGGTGACTGATGCAGAACAGCATGGTATTTGATTGGAAATAACCACAACAATCGCAGCAATAGCATTAGCAATAGAGTAATAAAACAGAGCACATCTCTAGAGGGCTCTACATACTGAATGATCAAAGCCTTGTAAATCTTCTGACATGCAGAAAAATGCCAGTAAACTCATTTAGAATAGACAAGCTAAGGTAGAGAGTGTGAGTCAGTCTCCAAAAGTCAAAGTGAACTCTCATCAGCTGATGGTGAGTGTGGGCTTGTTGCCTTGCAGATCTCCTGGGGCATGGCAGGGCATCTCCCCATGTTTGGTGTCATACAGAGCAAACCAGGGACATGTCACCCGAGGTGTGTGCATCCTAGATGATAAGGCAGAGGTGGGAGGTGTGTGAAGTTTCCCCATGGGACTGTTGGCCAGGGGGCAGCCCATGCTGTCAGCGTTGCAGCAGTATGTCCAGCCCATGATGCAGCCGAGGTTTTGACTGTGGAAGCATCCGCATCAATAACACTAGAGGAATAGATATTATTGTAAGTCTTTGATAAATAGCTACAGGAGATAAAGGGCAGATAAGATGCTGTGATAAAAAGACAAATAAGTTACACAAGATACACCAGGAAGAAAACAAGTTAGATAGCTTTATAAATCACACCAAGGAGTTGTGTGACACAAAAGTTTGCTCTTTGCTAGAGAGGCTAATGGGGAAATATGGGCAGTTCCTACAACCAGGAGAGCAGGCCAATGGTGAATTAGAAAAGTGAGCTGTAAGGAGAGCCTCCAGGATTGCAGGAAATAATTATTATTTTATCAATACACCATTTAGACCCGATAGCTCAGACAGACCTGGGCTCCCATCTATCCTCCTGCTTTTATCAACGACTTCAGCTTAAAGGAGAGTAAAAACATTCACAAAGGACTCAGGGTCTCTGCAGAGACTCAAGGTGATGTGAGCAGTCCTTGGAGCAGACCCCGTATCCTGCTTCACTTTGCTGTTGAAGTGCTGTGTGCTTCTAGGCCCCTCTTGGTCTGGGATCACATCTCACGTGCTCAGAGGAAGCAGGGTCAGGGATTTCATCCACTGCCAAGCAAAAGGGTGTGTTGCACAGCTCCATCCATACGGCAGCAGAGTAAAAATCTTGGTAGGATCCTTTTTTGGAGGGATGTGGGGTCAGGCAAGCCAAGAGCCAAGTGGGGGTGTTGTCAGGATTTCTGAAAGTCCCTCTGGAGCTGCTGCATTTCATCCCTTTTTATAATCTTCTTGAGATAAATGACACATTGATAAACTGTCTGGGATAAATAGTGTTTTCCAGACATTACCAGACACCGGGGACTTTTTCAATGATCCTTTGTCACTGTTTAAGATCAAAAAGGTTTGTAACCAGTGAAATGGGAGGAAGAAAAAGCTGCTTGATATTGCAGCGGGTGTTTAAGTATCCCATTGTTTAGTTAACATGTTTTGACAGATGTGGTTTCAAGATGCATAGAAGTCTAAAAAAAAAATACCTATATAAACTTCATCAGTAGAGGACTGGAATTTAGATTTACGTCTTACTGAATAGAGCTATTGTGTTGTAGCATGGAGCTAGTGAAAATGCATAGCCATAACAGCGCCTGGATTTAAAACACTGTATACCAGGTGGACTTGCATGGAGTGATCAGAATACTAAGTGTCACTGGTGGTTTACAATGAGACTGAGAGATTATTGGTTTTAGGAAGAAAGATGAGTAGGCCTGCTGTAGAGAAGTGAAGAGTTTCTGACTGGGGGACACATGGTAGACAGGCCTAACATCTTTCATTATGATTAAGAAATATCAAACAGTAAAGTTGGGTTGCTTGCTGTAGTGATGCTGTTACTCCCTGTGTGTCATGGCAAGTTAATCTGTGCCTCTGCCTCAGCAGTAGCTGGGGGATGAGTTTTGGCATTTGCAGTATGTTTTGTCACTTGTTCCCCTGCTCTGATTTCTCTATTTGACACAGGATCTGTGTGTGAGAATAGTCACTCTGAGCTTTGGTCTGCTTCAGGATTTGACCCCACGTCACTGTAATCTCTGCTACGCGGAATAGAAAGCTTCAAAAAAAGAGCATGCCACAATCTTCACCAATGTTGAACTGGGCTTTGATAAGGTTTGTGCTGCTGTTTGATGCCCCGCATCCTGCGAGCTTCCACGTGTAGCACCTGCTGCGCTAGGGCTTCAGAGGGGAGTCCCGGGAGACCTCCCCCGTTACTGAAGTTCCAGCTTCTGATGTGGTCCTCGCCTCACTCCCTGCAGAGGAAAGGTGGCATGCAAAGATGTCAGTTGTGTAAGAATTACTAATTTTGGGCCTTTCCCAAGCAGTACAGATCTCCCAGCCCACACTGAACAGAAGTAATAACGGTGCAGCTAAATGATAATGTGTGTAACATGGCAGGTTTTGGAGAACTGAGCTTGCCAGCACAGTCCCTCCTTGCTGGCCAGCAGGGCCTTTGGAAGGCTGGCCAGCCTTGGCTGCAGGGACATGCTGCTGGTACACGCTTTTGGCAGAAAACCATGCTGGGGAAAGCAGGCACAGCTACTGATTTGGATGTCGTTACACTTGCTCACACTTGAACTGAGTTTGATCCTCAGCTCTGCGATAGCATTCAGGTTTCTGGTGCTCTGCTGTGCCTGCCGTGTGTTCAGGCCACCTACGCACCGGGGCAATGCTGCAGCTCCTAGGGGCTTCCAGCAGTCCTGCTAGTTACGGGTTTGTAGAGGGTTTGCTTTTTTCCCCAAAATATTTTTTAAAAATTAGTCCCATCATGCTCTGCATTGATGAGTCAGTAGTGAAAGAACTAAACACAACAAGAACAGCAGGAAAAACACAGGAAAGATGTGGGGGATTAAACAATAGGCATCTTCTCATCTTACCAGCAAAGCTTTTACCGAAATATATTTACAGAAAGGATTTGAATAGTTCAGATTTTACCAAGAGTAATATTAAAAATAAATGCAAAGTGTTAAGCATGTTAAAATTTCAGTCACTAGAATAGTTCAGGCTCTGTCAGTATGTAAATATACTTTCTCTTGTTTGCAAGACTATTGCAGTGGTTTGGGTATTCCTAGGGTAAAAGGGGAATGGTCCTGATGGATGGAGTCAGGGTTGCCACTGGTGTGTTGTAAGTCTCCGTGTAGCTGCTAAGGAAGAGGTGCTTGCTGCTGTTGTTTGTAACCAAGAAGGCTGAGGGCTCCCCAAGGCTCTGATTCCTGTGCTCCTGGCCATCTGTAACTCTGTGTAGCAGCATGACATGAGCAAGAGAATGAAAAGGAAAAAACATTGAATGTCTATAAGCATTTTTGAAATATTAATCCAGTAAAATGTTTGATGAATATATTCACTATTTATGCAGCTCTGCAAGCTGAAAATAAAGATGGTAAGGAGGAAGGTGAATTGTTATACACCTTATTCCAAATAAATTGTAAAAATTGCCAGATCAATTATTTGTCAAATATGAATCAAGCAATTTTTTGGTCCTCTGTAGTAGTATGTCAGGGAACTACATTTAATTAGCATTAGCTTGGCTCACCAGTGCATGTTGTCTTGGCCTTGAAATTCTGTAGGCCAAATTATCAAGCTGCTCAGATTCTTCATGAATTTGTTTACTCATTTTGGCTACGTATTGCTAGACAGCTAAATAGATGTATATCATTGTTGGGTTTACTCCTGACGTGTTCAATTTTACCTTATGCCCTTGGCAGATTCTTCATAGCAAACTGTTTGCTGAAAAATAATTTCTGTGAATCTCTTCCCATTTGCTTTCATTTACTGTAGCTGATGCCTTTAAGATTTCTGTTCCTTCATTTTCTTGTTACCCAATTTGATTTAGTTATTAGCCTGTAAATGTCCCTGAGAACTTAAAAATCTGGTCCAGATGGACTGATGGCTCATTATTAATAGAAATAGCTTTTCAGAACTCATTTGTATGTTTGGCTGGTAGGTTCTGCCCTATTCTTAAGAGTTCATGTCTGCTCTAATTTGAGAAAAGACTTTGATTCTTAATTTTGTTCCCAAATATTGGGATACTAACTGACAGCATCTCCTTGCTTTTCTTCCCATTTTAATATACACAGCATTTAAGGCCAAATCGGGCAAAATCACTCATTGACTCTTTAGCTGTTAATTACAGTGGAAGCTTTGCTGAAGGAGGATGGAAGGTTTTGGCTAGTTACCAGTTTTGATGCTGCAGAGATACCAGAAGGCCATATACCACATCTTGCACGCCTTAGACAAGCACAATGGAGGGGACAAGATTGTCAAAGGGAGATGTCGGAGTCTCAGGGAGCAGAGGTGGCAAAGAGGCTGCAGGATATGGAGAGGGAGGATATACAGATTTGAGAAGGAAGATCTGAGTACAGAAGTAGAAAGGAGACTGAACAAATGAAAAAAATCTCTCTAATGCTCAGCACCCACAATATCATCTTCAGAGGAGCTTCTTATTTCACTTGGCTTTCTCAGAACTTAGACTCATGTACATGTAATATTTGATGACTTAGGCAGAAATAAGTCTCTTTTCAAAGCTAATCTTTGCATTACATATTGAATCCATTATAGATTCTCTTCTACTTCAATGAAAAGCCTGCATGAATGGCTTAAAAAAAGAACGTACATCATAAATAGGGCTGATGCAGTTGCCTGAAAATTAGCATGAATATGTTGCAGTAAATACTGCCCCAATCAAATGGTAATACTCAGTAGAACTATTCAAAGAGCTCAATGTGACTAAAAGAGACATAAGTGTATTCGGCATTCTCTGGCATTTTGTGCGCCTCTGTAAGGGGCAATATTTCCATAGCATTGAAATCATACATTCTGTATTTTAATGTTGCGATGCAGTCTCCAACATGAGAGTAAGTCATGCTTAAGCATAGTACTTGGATCACGAATTTATGGCTTTAAAAAAAAAAAAAAAAAGTGGTCCTACAGAAGAGATGGAACTAAATGAAGTCCTCTGTGACTCATAAGCAAATGCATGAAAGTGCATCCTCACAAGGACCTGCCCAAAGGCTGTATCACAACAGTTCTTCTGGTGGTTGCCTGTATAGGAAAAGAAATAAATAAGTGGGCATGATCCTGTCCTTATGCAGTTTTTCCATTCCAGATTCCTGCTGTTTCACATTGCAGTACTCACCTACGGAAGGAATGATTCCCCATCAGAGTGAAATAATTGGGTCAGGACTGTGATTACAGTGTAGTTTTGCTTTGCTAGTTAAGCCAGTATTTTACCCCTAAAGATTCAAGATTTTTAGATTGGTAACAGAAACGAGCAGACAGAATGAGAACAGCAAACAAAGGAAATTCTGAGCTACTCTATGTATCATTTTTCTATTTTATTTTCTTTCCCAGGGTTTGGTGGGCTGTACAAATGCTGCGTTGTTGTCATTTCTATAGCCAATACATTTCTCCTGCTTGGTAAGGCAACAAGCCTTTTCCACTTACCTGCGAGAACAGCATACTCAAAGTAAAACTATTATTTATTTATAGGACAAATGGGAACGTACTTAGAGGAGATCAAGTATGTAGAGTGAAATGGCAAGGTTTTCTTTTGCATCACAGATGGAAGTGATTTGCTGTCATCCCTTGTTTGGAAGATCCTCCTCATCGTGGATGTCCTAACCCATCCATCCCCATGCAGAACAACCAGGCCTGTGCGCACCGCGTTGTCATGGGTACCTGTGCTTACCCATGAACTCTGTTCAAACAGAGCCAAAACAATCACAGACCTACAGAGAGAAGAACTCTCTTTTCATCAAAAGAGCTGAATTTGTGCTCACGCTCCTCTCCATCTCTCTGCAGAAGCTTGTTTGCTCAAACACAGTAATATGGAGCCAAATGTCAGCACAGCTGCAGCTTTTGGGGGGTGGGAGGGAAGGATGCTTGTTCCCCAGAGGAGAGGTCTCCTGTAGGAGACTGACTGCATTGGTCTCACGACCTTGCAGAAATGAAGGACCTCCAGGAAATATCGGGGTTCAGTCCTGCCTCCTACCCCAGCATTGCTGGTCATGGCCAAAGGACCGACTGGCTGCCTGTCTGCCGGCTGCCAGCTCCCCTCCCTTTCCTGGGAGAAGTGCAAGCAGCAAATTGGAAGTAAATTAATACAAAATAAAGTATCAAGTAAGGATTCAAGCCTCCTTCCCCCCTCCGTTCCACCTACTCTGTAGATGTTTCCCAGCCTGTGGCCTGTGGGTTCCCAGTTCTCGATGGAAAACACAGGCTGGTCTTGAAATGTGACAGCGATTCAGAGGGAGGAAGGAGAGGCTGCCAGATGGCTCTGCTTTGCACCTCCTTTAGTGTGCCGGGTAATGCTTTCTGATTTGCCATGAATTTATCATTTTCCCCATCTCTGCGCTGTGGAATGAAGCTAAACTTTTGGCCTCTTGGCTCCATCTTTCCACATAAGTAACAAACTGATGTGGTGTTGTGGAGGCAGAATGCAGAAAGTTTGTCTTGCATGCGTATGTGCAAAGAAGGGGAGAAAACGGGGGCGGGGGGTGCTGTGGAAGGAAGGAGAAGCAGCTCATGAAGGATGTAACTAGCAGAGCTGGAAACACCCCCTCACTGCCCACAGCAAGCATCTCATTCCTCTGAGAGTCTGCCTGGAGGTAGCTTAAATCCCTGTGAGACCAGAAGGAACTATTTATTCATATGATCATAATCTAAAGCGGAATTATAGCCTGAATTCATGGACTTTTTGAGGTATGTTATTTGCTACTATACACATCCAAGTGGCACTTTCTTTCCTGGTTTTCTTTGCTCTCTTCCTCCTAGTGCACCATAAAACTGTGAAGCAATTCCACTGGGGCAAGGTGGGCCACTGATCTCCACCCAGGGAGACAGCGGGATGTGTTGTGCTTTCAGATCTGTGTTTTGTCATCCTCCTCTCCCCTTCTTCTGGCCTTTCTTCAGGGCTTCCACGGAGAAAATTTTAACCATGTTATTATTCACTTTCCACACTGTAACTAATAGGAGTGTGATAATGTCATGTTATGTGATTATTTTTGGTGGTTTTTATACCGTAGATATTTACTGGGGACTCAAGAGTAATAAGACTATAACTACCCATTGCATGACCTTCGTACAATCTTTCTGGTTTATGAAAATGTTAATTTTCTTTTATGATAATCTGCACAAATATAGCAGGTATGGCAGAATGGAAGTCAGAAACTTGCAGTTGGGAGCTCTAATTTTTGCAAGTTCAAGAGCGAATTCGGCACAGAAAACATGTCAATAGGGGGTTTTTGGAGCATGTGTCACTTTTGCAGTGAAACTAAGTTTATGCATGTCATTTCCATATTCTGATAGAATTCTCAGCCAGGTTTTTAAAAATAATAATCCTAAAATATGAAGTGATGCTTCAGCACTTCCAAACTCAAATCGTTCTGTGCATGCACTAAGCTGTTTAGCAGGACAGGGCGGCTGCATCGTCCGCACACAGAGAAAACGGCCTCCTACAGCCTCGCTGCCCAACATTTCGTGCATGTTTTGAACAGCAGTCTTGTGACAGTGGTGCAAGAAGGAGCTCAGCCCAGGAGATGCTCCAGCTCAGTCGTCAGCTCCAACGCTGTTCTGCTGCAGCCGAGGAAGGATTTGTGGCCCTCCATCCCCATGCAACTGCCCCAGTTTCACTTCACAGCAGCCATCCCCAAACCCCACAGCCCCTTTTGTCTCCTCTGTTTGTGCTTTTTCCATTGGCTTCGTGCCTGTGCAGCCGTACAACTCATAAAATGAAGTGTTCTGTCCCTGAAGACAATTAATTTTTTTCAGAGCCCAGTGTTTTGTCCATCTCCCAAAATAAACCGTGAGTTGATCTGTGGGCAGGTGTCCGTCAGCCCGTCCCATTCAGGCCGGTCATGCAGTTGGATGAGGAGACCAGCGGCTTGATGTTGGCAATGGTATGAGAAGGTAACTACGCTTAATATTTGATGCATTTTATAAATAAGTCAAAATGTAAGTATCTGTTGGTTTGCACTCTGAAATCTATGCTGCTTTTCAGTGCGATGTTATCCGAAATGGCTTCCCACTGAGCAGACTGCCGAAACAACTTGCCCTCTGATCCGGCAGAAGTGCACATAACTCAGTGCGTGCTGTCATCTCACATACAGATGTCTCAAACACACTGCTTTGTTCACAGACATCCGGACTTAGGCTTGGCTATAAATTTACTGTAAAAGTGCAAGCAAATTAACTTCTACTCAGAAATGTATCTCAAGCATTATTTTGCAAACAAGCGTATGTGCAGAAATTTTGTTTTCTCAAGAGAGAAACGTGCCAACGTGCAGCTGAGGTAAGAACAATTCAATCCCTTCTGTCTGCTTCTGTTTTAAAAGTTCTTTAATGCTACTACAGTGGTTACAAGGACAAAGCTGCTTTTGCTACAGAACATATCTAAATGGAAATAAAGTTAGCTACAAGTACATGTACTGTGCTGCATATGCGAGCTGTGGTCAGAATAACAGCTTTACTATAAGGATGCATACTTTCTTGACAGGTCCTGCTATATTTTAGTACCCCAACAGGGATTTGAGCCACAGAGAACAAATCCCCTTCTCTATCCAAAAATACTATTCAAATGAAAATTGTAATTTAGTCACAAAGGCTATGATTTAAAATAATCTGTGCAGGTTGTACCAGGAGTCTGTCCTTAATAAAACATTGATCTCAGTCTTATTTGTCACTGTTAACATGGTTTTTCTTGCGAAGTAAGAACTGTCTCCAGAAGGTCTGGTTTAAGCAATAAAGCAGGATGAGGAGGTTCCCTGTTTTCCAGACTGAGGTTTTTTTATGGGGGGAAATTGTATTAAGCCTACGTTTAAATGGAAACTCAGCAGGAAGACAGCACTGAAAATAAGCATCATTTTCAATCAACTAAGATTTGGGGGGTTTTATGTTTCTTTATTATAAGGCTTGGTGGCAAATCTGCTAGGACTCAAAATCTGCACACTTTGTAAAAACAAGCTCTATTTTTTTCAACTCCATTTCCAAAGTGTTTTCAGGCCCTGGAGTGAATTGAGATGGTTCATTTGAAGCAGGAAGTCTTTTGATTGCTCTTGTCATAGTTCTGAGTGGTGCATCATGACAGTCACGACAGGTAGGCTCAGCGCTGGGTGGATTAGGAGCTCCCCAGGAGGCTGCTGCGGCGCTGGCTGTGTGTACCCAGCGGCCAGCACCTCTCCGACCCTTGCAGGGATGATCTGGAGCTCGCTCTCCTGGTCAGTGCCCCACAAAGCTACAGCTGCTGAACCTTGGAAATAAATAAAGCAATGCTGTGTGTACACACATGCACACCCCTCCATTAGCTAGTGTAGAGAGATCCGTGGTGTTAGAGTATGATCTGGTGGTCTTGACACAGTGACGTTGGTGGGAGGTTTTCCTGATTAATATCTACAGCCTGGGTCCTCAACACAGGTACTTAGAAAACTATGCAAGGAATCACTTCCATCTGAGATACTGATAAAATATTTTTAGCAGATTGGAGTAGTTGCAGGAGAAATGGGCATTTAGGCAGGATTTTCAGGCAGATTGTCTTAATACGGGTCCAGGTTTCTTACTGCAGGGATCATTTCACTTCTCCACAGCATATACACTGCTTTTATGAAGACTTCAGAAAACCCCAAATAAATAGTTTTAATCAAAGGAACGTGGGTGAGAGAGTCAACCATGGTCATGTACGTGTAGGTGAGAATAGAAATCTAGCAGCTGGTATGGGGGGCTGTGCATTCGTATCGCCCAGACCACTTGTTTATCAATGTTATGATCTCTCAAGAAAAACTCTGCAGTTTTATACCCTTAGTTTTGATTTTCATATTTTTTTTCAGCAATTTATAGATGACTGGCAGAACTTTGGATATAAAAGCCTACTTCAAGCATAGAAACATTAGATCAATCATAAGATTTTATAGCTGCTACATTTGGATCCTTTTCACTTGCCACCTAATTCTGAAACACTGGGGATTCCTATTTGAAACTTGTCTAAAAAAAACCTAGCAAAAGAGTTATGCAGTATTTGTATACTTTGCTATACATTTTGTGCTACCCTGATAATACAGGTGGTCTTCATGAAGAGCACAAATACTGCAAGACGTGTAGTCATGAATCCTGCATCTGCAAGATGGGTGCAAGCACCTGCGTTACCACTCCTCGGTGAGAGAGTCGTGCTGGCTGGTTGTGTGAGCTCTTTGAGCTGGCTCTACACCGGGAGCCGTATGTGCCTGAGCCTCGACTCCCCCTGTGGAACAGCCTGATTTAGTGTTGGCTTTTCCCAGCGATAGTAGAGGTTTGACACTGCATGTCTGAGTGCGCCCTTAATTACATTACTCTTTTTCTGCTTGCTACTGGTATAGCAAAAATATTTTTTCATTTCAGTGATTGAAGTCTCTGTGACATCTAACCAGTGCCTCACACAATAAAACTGTCGGTCCTTTTATCTATCTATTATTCCTTAAGCAATCTGATTCTCTATTTTTCATTTCATATATACATTGGCTGAAAACCTTAACAATATTACACTGTAAGTTTTATCTATTTTATGAGGTAGATTGCTCCAGTGCCTTTCCAAATAATAGCTATTTCTTCTGCAGGTTCTTTTCTTGAAGACTTAAAAGTCTTCGTGTATCTGCAATTGCCATCTGCTAATCCAGGAGTATAATCAATCTAACACCTCCATTGTATTAGAAATGGTTTGGATGTTTTCTCTAATTTAATCTCATTTGCAAAATTTGAAATGCAGCTTTCAAGTCCATCAGTCATGTCATTTCTATATATGATAGTACAGTGGAAAGATTGAGTTCAAAAGTTCAGGCACGTAACTTGTTTCTAAGCTCTTATTCTGCTTTCTGCTTAGTCCTTCTCTTTAAAACCCTGTTAGTTACATTTGATGCTTTGAAATTCTATTCTATGGGGTTTTTTCTCTTCTGGTAATTTTTTTTTTCCATCCTGGTAATAGAGGAAATTAGGGTACCAGTGTCAACCAAAGCCTTGGGTCACTTGTAGTCTCTCAGTGAACCTCACTGAGTTTTGGATCAGGCCTTGAAAAAGGGGGATAGAAGTAACGGAGGTGGCAGCCCATCACCATGCCTGTTTGGGCAACAAGCCACCACTGAACAAAGCAAAGATTAAATTCACTACCTGCTCTCCCTCCAGTGTTGTGTGGATAGGTACATGTGTAGTATTTAAGTATTTCTATAGTGTTTGGGGCACTATATCCTACCATTCTACCACCAAAGTATTCACCTTCAGGCCAGTGAGCCTGACAATGTTCACCTGCAGGTTTTGATATTTGGATTTTTTGAATCACTTAACATATTAAAATCGTGTCAATTGTCTCTCTTTATTTTTCTAATCTGAATTCAAGTTTCTTCTTTTAAGGCCAACTTGCTGCTGCCCATAGAGTCTGCATGTACTGGAGAGGCAATGTCTGTTCATGTTTGGATCAATACTGTCTTTCCATGCAACGTCCCTGAGCCCCTCTCATCCGCAGGGACAGCAGCACTTTCACACCAGGTACCTGCCTGTGGACACCCCCACATTGCTTGCTACTTCTTCCCTGGCTTTTTAAGGAAAGACCTTTTGGTCAGAATGAAGCTTGGCTAAGATCACATAGCTTCAGCCAGAAAAGCGATGATATTCATGTTCTGTTCCTGGGAGCAGCTGGGAATGCCTGTTTGAACAGAAAATACTGTCTGTACAAAAGCTGCCTCCTGGCTGGGAGCTATTGCTGCTATCAAATGCTCGCAAGGAGAGGGGAGGGTGGGGGGGAAAGAGGCATGCTGCCTGCTCGTGGGTGTCTCTGCTGCCTGGCCTGAGAACGAGGTCTGGAGAAAAGAAAGCGGGGAAAGGAGGCTCCTAAGCTGCTGAAGGAATCGAGACTGTGTTTGATAGTGTAGAGGCTAGAGGTTACGTCTCTACATTCCCTCTGATTTTGCTGAAGTCACTGGAACCTCTCAAGGACCCAGCTGGCTGCCCAGGCACAACTAATTGCAGCACTGAACCCAGCTGATTGTATTTGAAATTGTCTTTGAAATGGTTAATCCATTTGCTGAAGGTCCATCATGTTAGCAGAAATCTAGTACCATTACTGAATCTATTTTTTTGTGTGATCCTGGGTTCAGAGAAGAGCTTGTTAAACTTGTATTTGTACTGTTCATCCCATCAAGGTTGCTTATCATTGTTGCATGAGAAAAGGAAACATATCAAACGAAAAGGATCTGTTTTATAGTTGGCAAATGCCTGTATTTTGTCTTTGTATGATGTGTTGTCATTCATCATCTAACCTTGGGGAAATCCTGGGCGCTCTAACAATGTAAGAGGCCAATAAAAAAGAAAATTATTTCAGTAAAATCGTAGCTAGGGATATGTAAAAGAGAAATGCCCCAGGGTAATAAAAATTACCGAAGCATAATGGCTGTTAAAGTATCACGCAGGCATAGTATATACAGTGTGCTGCAGCGGCTTGGCTACAGGATGTCCCTGCTCACCGAGCTCGGGCTTACAAAGATGATGTGAGAGAGTTGGGAGAACACGAGGTAAAGCCCAAAGCAAAGGACTGAGAAGCCAAGTACTTGGTAAGTACTCGTATGTCTTTACATATCTCTTTGGCCTCTTTGTCAGAGCTGTCTCCTTTGATCTTGCCTTTCTTGTTATTACTCTCTGCTACAGAATTTGGGCTCAGTTCCAAGGTTGAGGCCTGCTCCTGCTGAACATCTCCCATATCCTTCCCCCGTTAGTCAGCCTGTCTCATTAGAGCCTGGCAGGCTTGCACTGTGCCGTAGCAATGGCATTCCTCATTCTTCAGTGTACAGTGGGGACTGTGCTTCTCTCCAGTCAATAGTTGGATAAATTTTCTATGTCGTCCCCTGTGGGCTCAGCTGGCATAGCTTTAGGAGGCTTCTTAATGTACAGCTCTTTAGTCTTTGCTGTAGTTTTCTGAGGACCTAGTCCCGATCCATCCCCCAGCCATCGCCCTAAACATTCTGAACAAGAAGACAGTCTTTTGCAAGAAACTGCTTTTTCTCAGCAAGTCCTGTTCTGACAGGTTGCGATCTCAGCAAGCAGTGTGGCTCGTGGTGGAATTTGAAGTTCACTGGATGTCTTCATTTTATATTTTAAATTTTTGTTTATTGCACTTTTTAATCTTGCTGACTCTCAAGCTAGCAAGAAGAATAAATCTAAGATTAGGGATAGGTCAGTAGGTTATTAGGTGAGTGGGACTATGCCTTCCTCTTAGCCAGACGTTAACCCCGCAGTGAGTGTTTGACAGCCTTGGGCAATTGCCTGTCCTGCTCATCTGACCAGCCCCTAGCGAGGAAGAGTGACATGCATAAAACAAGTCACTGTTGATAAGAAATTATTACAGACAAAGGGGTAGTTCTGCCAGCTAGCGCTAGGTATGTGGGAGAGGTCCCTGAACTTTGACACTGCTCTTCCAGAAGCAGTAAATCAGAGCTCTCGCAGCACATAAAGCTCTTTGCAGATAAACAAGTCCAGACACAATCCCTCCTCCTGCTGCATGTTACCCCAGTGACTCTTTATTAATAGGAGTCTCCATCTTTTCCATGTGACATTTCCCATCTGCAATGACATAAGGATTCCCAGTGAAGGCCAGACCCTTCCCCACATCATCCTCTGTGTTTCCTGGCTCCCTGCCTCCCTGTTATCCACTACAGCACATTTAAGCTTCTTGTCTCCATCTCTGTAGCCTGTCACAGCTCCTAGTGTGAGCAACTGTGAATTCTTTCTGAATCAGACTGTTGCTGAATCAAGTCCTTTGTATCTCCTTTTTCTGATTTTAAAATGGTTTAGCTAATCCTGTTGGCATTAATATTTGAGCCAAAAAGCTGAGTAAATGAATCCATGATGAACTCTGTGCTGCTGTATCTGCTCCCATACCAAGCTAGGGGGTTTGAAAATAGCTGGGGTACCGGTACGCTCCAGTGCAGTAGTTTCTGTGCCTGGAGCAGAGACAAGCCCAAAGAGTCTAAATTAGTAACAACTTTGCTGATTTTATTCCAGCTGTGCCAGCTGTTTGTTTATGTAGATAGCCAAACAGCAAACACCCACAGAGTTGTTAACTCTGCAAAGCTTCAGTAAGTATTTCCTAAACTACTGCTGACAAATTTCTGACGAGACCTTAATCTCTGTAAAATCTATTGGATGTTGTCAAAGCACTATTACTCAGCCTGTCATCGGGCCGCTTTGTGGTGTGACTCAGAGATTTGCTTTCCCATACTTACTGCAGAAAAGTGAAACTGGGAAAACCTCACACAGTGAGGGAGCTGTGTGCTGCCCCGAGCCGCCAGTGAGCTGGTGGATGGTACAGAAATGCTCTATGATGTGATTTCAGAAAGAAGACTGAGCCTGGAGAGGTTTCTCCTTCTCTGATGTTTGTATCTTTGGAAACAAGTGAAAATTTCCTCTTTTCAGTCTTGGGAAAGCAGCAAAGATAATTGCTTTTCTGCCCCTACTCCATACAGTGCAAAAGGGGAAGGGTGGTATCACAGAAGGGGTACTGCACAGTTAAGACATGCAATTAGTAGGCAGTAAAACAACACAAAGTCAGGTCCTAAATTAGCACTGCTCTGCGATGTTTAATACTGGAACTGTTCTGGTTTATACTTTTTATCTCCTGATACTCAGTATAAACCCCTAAATATATTCATTGAGAAGAGGGCTGGGGCTGGAGGAGAGTAGGCTGCCTGCTACATCCTGATGGCATCTTGGGGTAATGCTACTGCTTGGCATCTCCCCAGTTCTGGAGCTCAGTCAGAACCCACATTACTTTCTGAAGCTGAATTCTTTATCTCTGGCCGCCATATGATGCCAGCCTGGACTAGAAGAGTTGTTGCTGTCAACAGTAATAGTAGCAAAAAAGTTACCACATCTTCTGAAAATGAAAACAAAACAAAACTATCATCTCTTCTGCCAGCATACAAAGCAAGGACACTAGGCAGCAGTTCAAACAGAGCCCGTGCATACAGACAAACAAAGACGCCTGTCAGGGCTTAAGGGGGAAAAAAATGGCACAGCTGTAGCACCACATTAGTGAAATTGTATGAGCCTTTTTATTTTCAGGGATGCAGACAGATGCCACCTGAAACACAGGATGCTTGGAAATACCACACACACACACAATTAAACCTCGTGTTCTTTGAGCTTCTTTTCTGAAGCTCCTTAGCACTAATTACATTAACACTGTTAATGCTGATGGAAACCAAGCAAAGCTTTCCTCACAGTAGCTTAAACTTGTACAGAACTAAAGGGTAGTTTAGCAAAACAGAGTTTTTGATGTGGCGAATAACCATTTCTTAGCAATCACATCTATGTTTGTGACTGTGAAGTTAAAGCCAGACAATGTTATTTGAATTTAGAGGCTAGGCAGCAGAGGATGGTGATTGTAGATATTAGTTTTCTTGCCCAAATTGAACCTCATTGAGCCTAGTTTTCAAGCATGCATCTGAGTCACTCTGTAGATACCTGTGCCCAGCATAACTTCTGCAGGGGCAGCTGTGCACAGGGTGGACAGGTACATGCTCTGGAAATGAGGGCGGAGTGTCTATAATAAACCCAGTCTCACTCTTATCAAACTGGTAGTCTTTGAAAATTGCCTGTAAATAGGACCCAAATAAGTGTTTGTCAGTTGATTCATTAGAAGGCGAAGAGGGGTATAACATCCTTAGGGCACTTTCTGGCACAGTTTCCACCTCCTGGGACAAAAGCTGCATTTTGTCTCTTGGGGAGAGACATTTTTTATAGTTCAAAAGATAACTGAATTCCCTGATTCACAAGCTCTTGTTTTTTATCTTCTCTGTCCTGTAGTGTGTTATTGCACAATCCCTTCCGTGCCTTCTTCAGCTCTCAAGTTAGAGCTTGCTTGTGGGAGTGGACTTTGGACAGTGGGTAGCCTGAGTGGTCTGACCAAGCTGAAACAGTGCTGCAGTCACAGGACAGAAGCTGCGATTAGATGATCTGATGGCCAGTTGCTTATCAGTTTGGTTTTACATTGAAGCCAGGAGTCAGCTGGGTTAATTTCCAGTTGGATGCAAAGGAGATTAGATGAGTGGTTTGCATGAATAGGATGTTGTGTGTTTCATCTTCTGCAGTAGGTGCTGAGGGCTGAGCCTGCAAGTCACTTTGGGGCAGCAACATTGATGACTTTTGGCCAGGAACGGCTGCACCACCGAGTTCACAGCAGTAGCAGACATGGCTCCCTGGCAGCCTACCTGTCACTCGGCCGTCTCAGACCCACTGTTGCCACACAATGGAATGGTGTAGGAAAGGAAAAGCTGAAGGAGCGGTGGTTTCTGTCATTAGAGGGCACCATCAGAAGAAGCAGATCCTTCTTTCCTGGCAAGGAGGGTAGGACTGTTTCAAGTAGAAAAAGGAAATGTTGCCCATGCAAAGCCTGAAGAACTCATTTCAGATAACTCTTAATGTATCTGTATAAGAGAAAGCAATTTCTTCTTCATCACAAAATGCAGATCTTGATAAAGCAGTGGCTTAAAATTTTAATGCAAGATCTCAGAATGGAAAATACTTTCCATATAAACAATAAATAATTAAAAAGGATTTTCATACAAAAAAGTGGGAAATCTGACTTGAAATCAGTGTGAAGATATGAATCGTAATCTGCAAAAACCTGAAGGCATTAATCTTTTAAGAAAATATTTACATAAACATATTATAAGCTTATTTGGGGATTTGTTATGCACTGGGTGGAGAGTATGTTATGCAGACAGTAATGAAAGAAAAACTGAGATTTGTAAACATGTTCTGTATCACAACTATTCAGTACATTGTAAGGGTTCGGCTAAATTTGTGGTACCATGGCGAACTTGCATGAGAAGTGATGCTTCCCATTGTACAATTGGTTGTATGTTCATACTTGCAGGTTAGACAAAATTTTCTGTCACACAGTGAAGGAACTTCAGGTTCTTCCCTCGCTTTGACTCTAGAGGATGGTGCAAAGTGCTTTTGTTTTTGTCCTTCAAAAGATAGCCGGTGTGCCACTCCTCTTTGTAGAAAAAGGCTGTGCATTTGAAAATGAGAAATGCTGAGCATATAAATCATGCGTAATGTAAAGGAATTTTGTTCTCAGATGTGTCCACAGCAACACCGGTAATGCTGTTGGGGTAACGGCTGCAGCAATACTTATTATATTAATGTCCTAAACCCAGCGTTGTAAAATCTCATTACAGCACTTTCTGTAAAACTTAGAATAAACAAAAATATCCGTCTATCAAATTAACTAGTAACAGTTATAAAAAAAGAAAATACAGGATAGTGGCTTATCTCTTATACCTGGCAATTATCCGTGACTGAACTACACTCACATCACACAGCTCATTTTTTTATGTAGTACAAGGGCACACAGCTCTTCAAAAAACAAAAAGGAGTTATGGTGCTGGGCATTGTGCAAAGGACAGACTGATGAGTGCAAACTGTGCCTTCATGGCCGTAGGTTAGCAAAAAACCCAATATATGAGCAAATGGACTGCAAATCATTCAGAAGTCTCCTTTTATCAAAAAAAACCCCCAAACCCCAATATGTTGCAATATAAAAAAAAATATTCTTTCAAGCCGACAGAGATATTGGAGAAACATTATAGAGATCATCACATTGGCCACAAATTCTTAAAAAAACCCTAACAAACCAATGCTCCCAATAAAAATAAGTCTTCCAAGCAGTTCTGATAGTGCTATTTTAAAAATTTTTATGAGGTAATAGTTCCTGTGGCACCAGGTTATAAATACACCTGGGCAGATTGATTTAAATGAAACAATAACAGTCTACACTAAAGAATTGCAAAAAAACACCCCCAAAAATAAAATTATAAAATTTTGTAAAGATCAGTCAATAGCCAAAGAAACTACCTTAGACTGTCCTGTCCTTGATGGGCACATTTTGAGTATACTAGATTTTCTTACTCTGAAGTGAAAGTCAATGGGGAGAGTAATGAGGCAATGTAATGCTTTACCTTTCTTGTCTTTTATAATAATTTAGTTCAAGCAGGCTTTGGGAAAATCACACTTTTATTTCAAGATCCGAAAGATCAATACAGCAGTATACATTTAGTGCTTGAGGGAAAATTTACTCAGAATTGTTTCATGATGAAAATGCTAAAGGCAGATGCTTTTGTTCAGTCTGTTACTTTGAAGGGACCTTGTAATCTTCATTCCAAGTTAAAGACTTGTGGCCATTGTATCAAACAAAGGCAGTAAATGTACTTTTCAGTGATGAAATGCTAGGGATCTGTGTATAGTAATTAAATTTTAAAACCCCACTATTAACACATTTTAACACAGGAAACTGTGTAATTACTTTGGACTATCAGCTGATTTTCCGATGTATAAAATACTTTCACTCATATACCTACAAACTCCATCTGTTGTTCTTTGCCTAGCCAGCGTTCTCCCAAATGAAGAAGGTCACAGAGTATCTCAGCCAGCAATGTTCTAGCTTCCAGAAATTTGTGGAAAACATATTAAGCAGAAAAACATAACAAGCTGAACTTAGAAAAATTTCTGTGCTGATAACACAGAAATTTCCTGTTATTTCTGGTTTTGTGATGGCATGTATAATATGGAAGCTTTCTAGATATTTAGGAAATCAGCTGAAATCATATATCCCGGTAAGGATTTACTAAGGAAGGCCTGTGGTGACTTTAGTCACTCAGCACTAGAACCTGTTCCCTGCTTCATGTCACAGTACCAGCAGGAGAGAAACTCAAGCACTGTGTGGCAGTCAGAGAGGATTTAGCTCTTGTTCTGACACCCAGCCTGGGCTGAAGGGCAGAAGGGAGGGGTGATGCTCCCCTAGCACATGCTGCCATCACAGCTGCAGCATCCTTCCTTTTCCCCAGTTCATGTTTGGACTGCATCTGCCCCTGCCAACTTTGGATTTTAATCTATTGTACTGTAAAACTAGGGGAAAATATCTTGACCTGTATTCACAACAGTTACGTAATTTTCATATAATAAAAGGAAGGTTTATTAACCTAACATTATTTCTTTTCAGCTAGGGTAACAGAAGCTGTAAATGATGGTGCTGAACTCAAAGATCCTGCCTGGATGTAAGTATGAACACTTAAAATATGGAGGGACAACCAGCAATAGAAAAGTACTGGTACAAATTTATCAATGTTGGTTTCTTGTCTAGGTGTAAAGTGACCAATTGTTACAGTAACTCTTCTGCTAATATTTCCAAAGTATTTTCTGCCAGGTGAATCAAAGTGTGAGAAAATTTGAGTTGTTTTAAATCTTTGTAGTAAGAATAAAAAGAGCGACTTATGCAATTCAGTTACTTTTGGTGAACTAGTACATAGCCTGAGGAGAGACAGAAGGTCCTATGAGGAGCAGGAGTACAAACTGCGTAGGAGCTGCACGGAGATACACAGCTGAGTCTCAGAGGTGAGGGAAAGGAAATGTTCCTAGGGACCCTCGGGGACTGTCTACAGCTGGGTGTAATTCAGAAAGACACTGGCTGGTTTCAGAGCAAGACTGCAGGACTGCAGTTACTCCCCTGTCCCCAATGCAAGGACACAACAGGCCAGGGAATGCTAGTGTTCAAGTGGTTTTTTTGTTTTGCTTTGTCTCTTTCTGCAGATTTGAATTTTCCCTATTTAAGGAGCACATTGTTCTACTTAGTGTTTGACTCACAGTTAAAGACTGAGACCTTACCATGCTTATGGTGTGCTCACACAGCAGATTTAAACCAGATTTTTGACCAAGAATCTGGCCAGTACAGAATCCTATATTGCAGTGTTGCATCTCCTGTACACCCAGGCTGCAACAGTGAGGATTTTGAAGATGCTGGAAGTGTAAAATCAGGCCTTCAACATGAGAGAGAATGTTCTTGACCACAGGGAGAAGTTCTACGGGGAGATAAGTGACAGTAACGGTCAGTCAAACCTTGTTTTACAGGGAATGATCTGAACTATTTTCTCAGATAGATATTAAGGTCTATCCCTGCATTATGTCAGTTGCAGAGTCAAATGCAGCACAGAGCAAATCAGAATTATCGATGTGAGCAATAAAGCTGGTCTTGCTGCCAGTATAATTTCTGTGGCTGACACGTCAACTGGCTGACACTATAGCCACCTTGCAAATGAGTTAATTTGTGCATGCTGAAGAAGTTGCATTCTTTCAAATCCTGAAACAAGAGAACAGAATATTTCAGGTAAAAAAAAATATAGAATAAATGTTTGGGGTTTTTTTTTTCTCCTGAAGAATTGAGTCTTATTTTCTTCTGAGATGTAATACAATGCAGGTTCTAAATCTCAGCTGTTGTTTTTGAAAGGCAGATAAAATGACCAAGTGGAAGAGATGAGCTAATTAAAATAAGCAGGACAAAAAGACCCAGAAAACTCATTTTAGAGAGCAACTCCTACAGTGCAGGAGACCTTTTCTCTAGGGAGGGCAAGTGTACGGGTAGGCAAAGAGGAGCTGGGGAGGATGAATGCCCAAAGCCACTACTGACAGTGGGGAAGAGTGCCCTGAAGGCTTTGTCTTTTCTCTCTGCCCCTGACAGGAGAAGGCAAAATGAGCTTCCCTGCCTCCTCCTCCTAATCCTGCTGGAACCACTAGGTTCTGAAAGCGGTAAAATATTTTGCTCCTGTTTAAAAACTTTTTCAGTTTGCACGAACTGAAGGAAATTCCTTTATTTCCATTCTACAGCTTTTAGCTTCGAGGATTCTGGTTGTTTTTTGGACAAGAAGCCGAGCCAGGAGGCGGTGGTCACAAAACCCCCTCTCCGGCGTGGGACGCCGCTGCAGAGCGTTCCCGGGAACCTCCCCTCAGGTGTCAGGGAGCCCAAAGCCGGCCCTCGCCGCGGCCTCTCGCCTCCAGATCTGTGTCGGGAAGCCTGAGGAGAGGAGCCGCCGGTGGGGACAGTGGTGGCCTGGCAGTGACTGTGCCTGCACGGCCCGAAGGGACCCCGCACACCGGCTGTGGCCCCCGTCCCCCTCGGAGAGGCGGCGGGAGGCCGTTCCCTTCGCCCCGCCCCGCCACCGGCTGCCCGCTCTGAGGCGGCGCCGCCGCGCCCGCGCCCTCACATGACAGGCGAAGGCCGGTGAGGCAACATGGCCGCGGCGGCGGGGTAAGCATCGCTCCTCGGTCACCGTACCACCGGCGCTCTCCGCTCCTCACGGGCCCGCTGGGCCCCGCGCCCCGGCCCGTGGCGAGGCTGCGCGTCCTGCCGGCTCCCCCCCACTCTCCCCGCGGGCTGCTACGCTGTGGCGGGCCGGGCCTGCGAGGTCTCAGTGAAGGGCCCGGGGGTGCCGGAGGGCGGCTGTCGCCGTGCCTGCGGGGGAGGCTGGGCTGCCCGCGCTGGAGCAGGTTTTGCGCGGGGCGGCTGGAGAGCTGTGGAGGGTCCCGTGGACACCCTGGCCGCTGTCTCGGCGCTGCCCCCCGAGCCGTGGGTTATCCCCCAAGTTGCTTTAGGTTTGGGAAATCCTGCTGAAGGGTGGCTGTGGATTACTTAGCGCAAGGTCTCTCCTACATTTCCTAACCAAATTCAGACATTTCTTCCAGTGCTTTAAGCAGGTGCCATTAAAAATGTCTCGAAATGAGGGGGGTACTTTTCATAGTCCCGCTGGGACTCGGCTCGGACTCGTTCGTGGTTGGGTGGAGGCTGCTCCCCCGTGAGGTCCCCTCCTGCCCCTGGCTTCCCCCAGGCCCCCCCCCGCTGTTCCCTGCGCGACGCTCCTGGTCCCCGCTGAGAGCGGGGCTGGGGTGGGCAGGTGGGACATCGAACGGGGCTGGGACCTCAGTTGGTGACTTCTTTGCAAGGAGCACTGAGTTTACCGTGGGGAAAACACCCAGTTTATGCCTTAGACAGCGATAGTTGCATTTACTGTTTCCTGTGTATCGCTTATTTGCTTGTGCTGCTGTTAGCGTAGGCCTCTTGCACTGCACATATTTAATGGAGAAACAGCATTAAAAGTTGGCTGGATTTCAGGCTGGTGTTGGTCATTCTGCTGCTCAAAACAAACAAATAAGGCCCAGTCAACAAACAAATTATAACTTCTTGGAAAGTAGTTTCAGTGGTTTATCATCTTGATTGAAATCTGGATCCTGTCTGTGTGACCTCAGTAGAACAGAAACCGCAGCCCACAAATTTTCTTGTGTAAAATAAAAAAAAGTACAAAAGGTTGACTGAAAATTGGTGGGAAAACCAGAAATAAAATAGGATTTTTAGTTACCAGTGTGTTCTGGTGGTTGCATCAAAACAAATCCAGAATGTTAGATGGGTCATACAGTAACTAAATGTGAGCTCACTGAAAATATCAAACTTCTAAATAAGCATTGAAAATCAACAGTTTTAGGCAAAAGAGAAATATCCTGTAAAGAAACAGATGCAGTTTGATGTTTCTAGCTACATTTCACTTCCAGTATAATAAAGTAAAAGAGCTCTTGTGTGGCCTTGGGCCTAAGTGATCATAAAAATTTAGTGTGACAGGGAAAGTCAGGTACTGTGGGAGACCCTTAATCAGTCTGAGCAGTGGCTGGGTTCTCTTGTGTATCGCTGAGTTGCTGGGCCTCAGCTTTGCACCCAAAAGCCTTGCCCATATTTAGTTTAAGGTTTGCTGTCTCGTTTAAAACTTCCAGTAGCTTTTGGAAGGATTGAACTTGC
Organism: Syrrhaptes paradoxus; assembly: GCA_013400615.1. Taxonomy (NCBI): domain Eukaryota; kingdom Metazoa; phylum Chordata; class Aves; order Pterocliformes; family Pteroclidae; genus Syrrhaptes; species Syrrhaptes paradoxus. Next base: position 24,601 of record VZTO01017060.1, on the reverse strand, counting down.
TTCTTTCTGCAGGCATGGGTACCCCAAAATGAGAGCTTATGCTGTGCTTCCATGCTATGCTGATGTGCTGTAATAGGTAGTTTGCAGCTGTTGTGATCACCTGCCATGGTGCTGGGTTGTCAGGTGTGTGAGGAAAGTGATAAAAGTAAGCACATTTGTGTTTTGTGCACATCAGCTGAACTCCTAGGCAAATGATAGTTTGAAAATTGAATTAGTGAGAGCAGTCTTTCACCTTCTGAAATTACCAGGTAGTTATAAACAAGTAAAATAAAATATTTTATTAGCTCTTTTATGCTGTGTCTGCAGTAAGAAATTATAGGGTTTACATTTCTGATGCTGATAAAGTCTTCCAGAGGTTGCTTTATGCAGCTATAAATCAAAGGTTACCTTTTAGATTGCCTACGAAAACTATGTAATAATTAAGATGTGGAGCTGTGGTTCTATAAGGTTAAGTAAGTCCCTTGGTGGTTCATTCTGTGTCATCTTAACATCATAACAATTTAACTGTGCCCTTCTGTCATCTGATAGAAAATGGCAATCCAGCCAGTCAGGCTTCAATAAGGTGTGAGAGAACCTGAGGTGGAGGGACAAATTGGACTTAAATATTAGGATTTTATTGATAAAATAGTATTAATCTCTAATACTGAAACTCCAAAGCACAGCTTTTCTATATTAAGCATTAAAAAAAAGGAATGCTCTTAGATTCTTCTCTCCTCATCTGATTAAAAAAAAAAAAATCCTTAAAGAAGCTATTGTGCTTCTACTGATAAAACTCCAAAAAGTGAAGGTATGGACCTATAACAAATGTGACTGAATCAGCAATATATTCTTGCAGTAAACACCTTAAATTGCTTATTAACCAGGTTATTTTAAGAGAGAGCTCTCTACTTTTAAATTTGTACTCCCAGAGTCACAACTGGGAGAACACATCTTTCAGAAATGTTCTGGGCTGTCTCAGCAGTTTGTGCTGCCTTAGAGGCGGGTGGTGATGTATAGCAGGACCTGGGACATGCTCCTGTGGCTGTGTGTGTGAGTTCAGTCACTTGCTGAAGCTGCTTGTATGTATGCAAGAATAGACATACGTAAATGAAAAGAAATTTGCAAATACTGTATGAGTATGGGAAATGCTGTTGACCTGCTTCTGCTATCCATCATCTTTTCTCTCCAGTCCCTGTTTCAGCTACTGAATGTTTCCCAGGTGGGCTTGCTGAAGTTTGCCAGTCTTAATGTAACCTTCCACTTCTGTTTTCAGTAAACAGAACTCATTTTCTTCTCTCCTGTTTTGCCTTTACTCAGTCGACCTTTTCGTGTTGCTTTACCGAAAGGAATGTAGCAAGTGACATGCTGTGGGTGATTGCTGCAGCCAGTCCTGTCTCCTGTTGCCATCTTTTTGTTTTGGTACTCATATAAGCAATGTTTGATTGTTGTTTGAGAGTGGTGCTTGTAGACAGCATCTCTTCCCGTTGAGTGATTAGCATCTTGTTTACAGTTAAACTAAACTTCCTTTTCTGTTCTAGACTGAGTTATCAAACACTGCTTGTCTGAATGGTGCTAACCACTGTCATTGTCTTCCATTAATTGTCAATTACAAAAATATTTTCTAGACCCTCCTTTTGGCTGGGGAATGAGACCTTGAAAGTGCCTGTAGCGCTCTTTGCCTTGAATAGAAGACGACTGTGTGATCGCCTGAGACAGAATAAGGATGTCCAGAAGAATTCAGTTGTTCTGCTGCAGGGTGGAGAAGAAACCCAGAGATACTGTACTGATACTGGTATTGTGTTTCGCCAGGTAAGAGCTGAATCAAAACTTCAAGTTCAGAAATTCTCTTCAGCTGCATGAATTTTTAAACAATTTTAAATTATTTTCACTTTATCTCTTGAGTGCATTGTCTTGCTTCACTTAAATAAATTGTCTGCTTTCTTTAAAACGTTGCCTCTTCAGTGAGTTACTCTCTCTTTCAGTGCTTTAGTATGCAGGTTCATTATCTCGTTTAAAGGTCCTAAACCTGTTCAAGGCCCTACTGGCTATCTGTTTAACATAAAATTAAAGACAGGAGTGCAGTATTGTTTCTTTCAGTCTAGTGTGTGATCCAAAAATAACCTTCTTTCTGTAGTGAAACATATTATAGTGGGCCTAAACTGAATTAATTAATAGAAAAGTATTTCGAGGTTTTATAAATAATATATTCCACAAAGCAGCAGGTGTCTTCTGTCTTCTCAAATTAGACTCTTCCTTAAGTAGAAAGAGTGTGTTCTGTTGCAAATAGGACTTAATAATTTGTTAATGCCATGCCGAACACATTTTCAGTCTTTGGGGAAGTTGGCATAACAGAACTCTAATTGTGCATACCCCACACTTTGCGTGGCTGCTACAGTACTTTGTGCTGTGAATTTAATCGAGCTGTTGTATGTTATGAAGAAACAAACCCAGTAAATTCTTATCTAGATAGTTCGTATCTTCATGTAGTTATTGTTCTGATTTTAGAGGAGATGCACCTTTCAGGGTGTTAGAGCATATGTCTGTCCTTACCAAAATTAATCTCTGTATTGTTAGGTGTTCTGTTTGATTGCTTTTTCTTAAAATTCCTCTTGGCTAAAGGCTGTTCTTAGCGCAGCTTCCTCTTCTCTGTGGGAGGTTGGGTCTTCACTTCAGCGTTTTGCCATTGCAACCCAATGACTCTGCACTCTGCTTTTGGCTTGTCTCATGCGACATGATTGTTTCTTCCTGATACTACATGCCCTAATTCTGGATTGGAATAATGTATTTTATTGTGTGGTGTATGTTTATTGTGCCGAGTTGACCTTATGGTCAACTGTTTATTTCTTATTGTAGCTTGTTAATCTCTGATCCTTTCCAGTTCCCAACAGAGGGATTTGTATTATTGTTACCTAAAACTAATCGGTCTGAAAAATTTCAGACCTAAACTACTTACCCCTCTTCCAAAAGCAAGAGACATCTCGTTCAGATATGAGGAAGTAGTAATTAGTATGTAATCTAGTATATTTTTAGAGCTGGTAGAAGTGAGGGTTTTCTTTTAAGAATATATTTTGTCTTAACCTAGGAATCTTACTTTCACTGGACTTTTGGAGTAACTGAAGCAGGCTGCTTTGGAGCAGTAGATGTTGATACTGGAAGATCCATGCTTTTTGTTCCACAACTCCCTGAAAGCTATGCGGTTTGGATGGGAAAGTAAGATGTATCTTTTAACTGTATTCCGATGTATCTGAGTACTTCATATAATGTAACTGTCCCTAGAGCTGGAATGCTATCTCAGTTTAACGAGATTCCACCGAATAATTTGGTGTAAATTGTGGTGATATATACATACAATGATACAAAATGTGATCATTTGGTGTTGATCCTATGATATCAAATGAGTGACTGCCAGTTGGTAGAGAATACCTTTAGATCTCATGCTATCCGTGAAAGGAAGCTGAACCATAAAGAAAAGTATAAGTCTTGTGTTAAGACTAGACAAGTTAAATACGAAAGCAGGCTTTTTCAAGTTGCTTTACCAGTTTGCAGCTGCCTTAAGTCATGAAGCTTTTTGAATGGCAGAAGGTAGTTTAGCCTCTGGGATACTTTTTTTGATATGAGCTGACAGACTTGGGACTGTGATTTTAATTCTGTTCTGTGATTATGCTGTAAACATCTTTCTATCCACATTGGTAGTAAGTGTTGCCCAGTGCAATAGTAGTGGAGGAATTGATTTATTTATGCATTCATTCCTTTTCTCAGTCTTAATTGTATTTATACCTTCTAACAAACTAAATTTTTTTTGTTGTCTACATTGTCTCAGAACATTGGATTACTTCTAATTTAATATTTTGAGCTCAGGTTGTTTCGCTTCTAATTGAAGCTATCATTTATATTTTAATGCTAATTTTGGGAAAAGGAAAACAATTGCAACCAATCCCATAGGCTGAACGGTGCCACACCATATGGTAGGGCATGGCTACTGTCTTCTCAGAGAGTTTAGATGAATATCACTGTCTTAGACCTGCCTGGGAACTGAAATTGTTTGTGATAGCATAAAAATGTGAATACTGCTGTCTGAAATATTTCAGCTGAGAGCTGCGCCTCCCTGGGAGGGCAGATTGTGTTTAACCCCCACGTGTACTCTCTAAAGTCTGTTCCCCAGTGGTGCTTGTTCCCATTTATAGACAAAGCTTTTTCCTCCCCCTAAGTTCTCTTCTGCTAGTTAAAATCACACGTTTTTTCATACCCATGCTGATTGTGCCTAATCTGAAAAGGTTTAAAAATATTCTTGAAATTCCACTGTCTCATTTTACATTTTCAAACAAAAATGTTGTGGTGTTTATAAATTGTGACCTTTTTGATTTTGTTTGTGCAGTGCTCGTTATTGCTTCATTTACAGAATTACAAGTCTCGTTAAAAGTTGTTTATTGTCATTTTGTCTTCTTGTGGAGTATAACAAATTGTCTTTATCACAGCATCCTTGTTTTCTAAATTCTCCTCCTTACCCTCCTGAATCCCTCTGTTTGAATCTTTGTTTTCTCTTCTGTCAACTGTGGTCATGTACTTTTTCTGCTTGTCTGAAGGAGGATGGATGAATAACTCGTTTGTGAGTCAGTAGCAGTTCTGCTTCATAAGTTGGTTGGCAGGGGGTACTGCACACAGCTAGAGATTGTGTTCCTTCCCAGAAGACTCAATTTTAAGTCAAAATTAGCACTGAAAGAAAAACACAAATAAGTTTGCCTTCCATCAGCTGTTGTTTATCTATTATAGTTTGCCTGGGAAGTGCTTGTTTCTGTGCCCATGGAAGGCACTGTATCTGCCCACTGAAGAAACGTTCATTTAACGTCAATGAAGCACAAATCAATGTGTATGATATTTGTGAGGTTGGTGTTTTATGGAGGTCTACAACTGGTCTTCTAGTTCATAGCACAGGGTGCAGTTGCTTTGCCTGGTGTTTATATTGCTTTCTATTTAAGACAGATGTGGGAATCAGCTATGTGAGTTTAAGCCGAAATGCATTGATTGTCTTAAGATTAATGTTGAAGGCTCTTTACTACTACTTTATTACTGGTGCATTACTAAACGTGTTGTCCTGTTGTGCTTTCAGTTCTGAAGGACACAATTTGCTTTTGAAACACAGCTTAGGTAATGTGGCAGTCAGAAGGGTTACCCTTTTTGCCTTGAAGTAATGCCAAAGTGGGGCCTCTTGGCTTCTTCCAAATTGCAGTTTTAGTTGGGCCAAAACCAATGAAGTGTCTGAGAGCATTTGCTTGGAGATGAGCAGACTTATTAGTTTACAAACGAGACCATGAACACTGTAATTATTTTAGTCTAACCAACTGCACTTGTTTTTGTTGAGTAGTTTTGCATGCTGAGGTGGTGCCTGGGGACCTGCAGTACAGGTGAGCGTGGAGATGATGAATGCACCACCTTGGGCTGTGGTCTGCCAAGGACCCAGCACTACGTAGTACTGGTGTTGAGGGTGACCACCATGTTTTTGGAAGTGTTACTCATCTTGTAGGACTTCTTGCTGAATGTGTATGCTCTAAAGATTTCTAAGGCTACCTTTTGGAGGTCCTTCAAGCCAAAATAACCTCAGCAGTTTTAAAAAGGAGAAGAGATTTAATGTAACTCCCAGACTATGGACGTTCTACGAAAAACCCACAACCTCTTAAGGTGGCAATCGCAGTATTGTTATGAGGGTAATTGTAGGTCTGGTGGTCCTACTGCCGTGTTGGGAAGAGATGGCATCAACAGTCGCTCTGTTTTTAAGTGTGGGCATTTCTCCACATGTTGAGCTAGCTGATTTCTTAGTTGTTGGCTGGGAAAATCTTTTAAACTAAGGGAACCACTTTGCCTGTCTCCTCACCTGTACCTCTGCCCCCTGCCCCTCCTGTTGTTTGTAAGGCAGGAACAGACGCTCAGAGGATGACGCAGTGGGTAGGCTTTTGTGCTTCTGAAGTATTTTTCTATTCTTACTTTTGGAGGATGAGTTTAAGAAATGAGTGTGATCATATAAGATTGTAAAGGCTTCAGAAGTGTAGCTGTGTTGTAAATGCCTCTCTTTCTGGACATGGGCTTACCTAGTCAAGTTTGTGGTGCAAAGCTGTTAGCGATCATTTTATTCCTAGGAAGCATTAAGTTGGTATGACTGCGTGTCTTGCACGGAGACTTCAGTTTCACTAATTAATGCTGCACCTGCCATTTACCTCCTTAATTATAAATGACAGAACTAGTCAGTGTGCTGATTAAAGATATTTTATAAAGTAAAACATACTGTACAGCAGCTGCTTTGTGTGGAGCGGATGCCAAAATAACTTAATTGCCTTGCCACATAAAGAGTGTTTTTAATGGAAAACAAAAATATTTAACGCTTTCATGCTCTAACTTTAGAAATACATACTAAATGGGACAGAGCAATATTTATGTGCAGTTTCCTGTGTTTTCTTTGAAGCCCTGCTGTCTGATTGGTAACTATAACAACATTAATTTAGTGTTGCATCCACTGTAAATAATGTTTTTCCATTAATGTGGTTGGAAGCTATCTGTATTTGCAAAGTTGAACCTTGGTGGGGCATTTGGAGCTGTAAAGAAGCACTATGAAATGCTTTGCAAGTGTTAATAATTTCTCAGTGACCTAATGAGGAAGCTTTTTACCATTGTCATAATTTTCTAAGAAGGTTACAACCAAAATCAGCCTTTGATTTTGGTGATTAAACTTCACTGACTTCAGCAAAGCTGAAACTGAGAAGTTTTACTGCCATTGTAAAAAAAGTACAGAAGTATGTGATTGGGTTTTTTTGTTTGTTTGCTTTTTTTCCCCCAAACACTTTTGTTAAAAAAGGGCTTTTCAGGCTATTGAGGCTTTTGCCTTCCACCCCCGAGACTGTATGTGACCATGAAAATTAGAAGCTAAGAAATCGCTTTCTTGATCTCTTTTTCTTAATGGTGTTTGGTGCAATTTTGTGGCATTTGTATTTTGAATAATTGTGAGTATTAAGTAGTGTACAGCATAGTATGTTTATCTGACTATATTACGGTGGCTGAGACTGGTGCATTAATTAGCTCTAGGCTTGACTACAAGAAGGCAAGGTCTGTCGTAAGCCCATTCTGAGCAAGCTGAAATTGGAGACAACTCTTTGGAAAGGTAGTGGAGTGTATGTGGGTGCTGTAGGGAACAAACTCTAAATCACCTTAATTGCTCTTCTTGATGTAGATTTTGTAGGAATGAAGAACATTTTCTAAATGAGATTTATTGATGTGCATAGAGGTCCTCTTCTCCGTAGTGTGCTCTGGAGCTGTGTATTCAGATAATATACTCTAGAAGGGTCTTTGGCTTTACCTTATGAACTGATCTGCTATATTGTCTCCTGGTATTTTTTTCTTATAATTTTTTTTCAGTAAAATTAAATGTGTTTAGTGTTTCCTTTTTCCATGTCTATGAGTTTGATCTCTTCCTGCCATTTTTCCCTTCCCCCTACCCACCAAATCTTTATTTTGCTGTTTAAAAAAAGTCTTTTAAAATCCCTTTAGGTCATCTCATTATTGTTTTGTACCAACTGGCAATTGCAATTTTTCTGCAAAGTTTGTTACCACATGCAAATGCCATCTGTGGATCCTGTGAACATACTTGGTCTTCCTTCTCTTTCTGAACTAATTTCAGTCTTTGAAGTATCCCACTAATCAAGACTTGCAGTTATCCCTTCGACTTCTGAGAATATCAGTCTGAATTGATAGAACACTTTTCAGTGTGGTAGTTGGAGGGTTTCCCAGTCCTTCAAAAGCTCATCTTTTTATCTATTTATTTATTTTTGGTTTTTTTGCTATAGGCTTTTCACTTTTTTATTATGACTAGTCATTGGGTTTCAGGTCACATTGTAGTGTTCCTGTCCAAGTCAATTTGAGTTGATTTTGGAGAGTAACAGTCTTGAGAGAGATTTTTATCAAATATGTTACTGTTATTCAGATAGTACATCTGTCGCTTTACCTTTCATCCCATCCTTTCAAAACTGCACAATAAAGCTGGTTGCTTTTGATTGACGACATTTACTTGTGCAATTCCCAACGCTGCTTATTTTCCATGATTCCAGTTCTCTCTATAGTACAGTGATTTCCATTTCCTGTCTCCCATTCATTTATTATGGTATTACTTTGTGGATAAAAATCATTTTTATGGAATAATTAGTGTCTGGATTGCTCTCGCCACTTTACTCATTATTGTTTTTCACTGAACAGTGCTGCTTGAATGCTCTAACTTCTCAAATTATCAGTTTAGTCATTCTCCCAGTACTCTGGTTGTCCACGAGCCTTCATGGTCCAGGATGAATGTGTATTGTGTTTATGACTTCTTTCAGTGCTTGTTTTTGTCAATCTTTCCTTTCTAGCTGCTTAAATTTCCTTATGTTTCTTGTTGAGAATGTTTTAAAGAGTAATAGTAATTTATGTCAATCCATTGATTTACAGTCTCTACCAGCATACACCTTTAACTGGATGCACAAGTTGGTGATCTAGTAAGTGTTAAAGTGCTTTTTCTCCTTTCCTCTGTTTGATTCAGGTGTCTTCAGAGCAGCACAAAGTAAATCTGGTTGACAGTGCTGCACCAGTGTTTTTAAATATCCTGATGTGGCTTCAGACCACAGTGTGAGAAAGTTAAGTCTTGCCTACGCATGTCTCGTTCCTGTGGTACGACAAGGAATGTTAATAACCCCCCACAGACATTCCTCACAGACAATACTAGCAGCCCCCAACAGACATTTTTTATTTTATACTTTATTTAATGCACTAGCAGGAGTATTGGGTTCAGTGTTACAAACTCTTGATAACATTTTGACATAACGGAGAATCCAAGTTTTCTTTTGGTCAAGCGTGCTATGTGTTTTTCCTCTGAAGACTTGGCTGCTGCTGGTAGGAAGGTAAGCTGCAGCAAAAGAAATGCCTGTGGGATTTTCCAGCAGTGGTCCGACAAGGCTCTGCACCTCCATGCTGCCTTCCAGTGCAGCCCAGTTTGAGGGCAGAGCTCTTTGCTTCTTGGCGGCCTGGGCTTGAGAGGGCACTTCAGTGGAAAAACACTGAAGTGAAGTACCTGCAGTGGTGCCTCTATTCTTGCACTTATAAAATTCCATGTTCTCGGCTCTTGATGTTAACTGTTTTCTAAGTTTTTGATTCCTTGTGAGCTGTGCTTTGTCTGTACTCTTAGGAAGAACTCTCTGAAAGAGTGTTGTCTCTCTTGAGAAACATACAAAGAAGAAAAAAACAACCCCAACTGTTTTGTTAAAATAGGATAGGGAAAAGTAGAATCAATATTAACACTTCTTAAAAGCTAAATGTGAGTGACAAACAGATTGTGCTTTACTTCCTGTGTAAACCTTTGTCTGTGTACTTGCTGCAGCTCTGGGTGTCAGAGCGTGTGGCCTCGAGCCTAGTCCTGGGAGGTGCCAGATGCTTCTTTGTCTTACAGGGGCAACATGGCATAGTGGATTGGGCAGTGCTTGCGTGGGTAGGTTCTGCCTTTTCTTTGTGCCCAATGAGTTATTGTGGCAAGTTGTAAGATGCGAATACCATCATCCACTTCTTAAAGCTGTTTGAGTCATCTTAGTGCCGCTGTAAGCATCAGTACTGCTTTCTTGCTTGCTATTACTGATTAATATGAGAGCTATGGGACATGCTGCACAAATTCCAGAGTTTGCCATAATGCTTTTATGTGTGGGACATAAAATATTGCTCATTTCCCCCTCAATGTAGGAGTTTTTCCAAAGTAAAAGTGGAACATCTGCTATTGACAGATTCAGTATGTAATTTTCTCAGTTAAGAAGCATGAGTTGAGACCAGTGTTGGAGTGAAACACTCTTATTATATAGTGACCTAGAAATTATACGTACCCTCTTAACCACTGTAATTCTTTTTGTGCTCTTTTTGGGGGGAAGAGAGCTTGCTAATCAGTGTTTGTCTGCAGTCTTGTGCTATGGGAAATCTTTCCATGTATAAACATTTCCGTTGTTAATTTTTTTTTCTGTACTACTATAGAGCCCTTCTCTCCAAGGAAGAATTTTATTTGCAGAGAAAAACAAAGGTTACCAATTTCAAGTTTTCTGTGTTTTCATTTTTTTGTGTAGCTTTTGATAGTCTCTCTTAAATGTCTAATTGAGGCACTGCCACTTGAGGTAGAATTTATAGAAAGCCTAAACAACTTTTCATCTTTTGGGAATGCCTGCAGTAGGAATAGCTGAGCAGGAGCAGTGGGACTGCATATTTGAAGTAGATGAAATAGGTAGTTCAGAGCTTGGCTTTTATTAGGAAGAACCATGAGAGTTCTGAATACTATATTTCTGATTTCATAAGTCCAACGGTCTGTATCTTGCTCATAGTTATTCTGCTTCTGCATAATCTGTGTGTAGCACTGGGAAGTCTGGTGTCATATACCCAGCATCCTGCATCCAGCGTCATACACGTGGACTCTACCGTTCTGTCCCTCTACTAGACGTTATAGCCCTGGTTACCTTTTCCAGTCAAATCAGATTAAGTCTTCATCTTCAGTTCAATTTCTTTTAAATTCTGTTACTTTCTTAAAGTCCATTTTACTCTGAACTGTATCAAAAGCAGCAAAGAGTCTGAGTTTACATATTTGCAGGTACTTCTGTCTTTCAAAGGATAAAACAAATCTAGAGAAATGTGGAAACAGGGTAACATTAAGGAAGTCAAAACATGCCTGGAGTCTGCCTGTGATAGCAGCAAGCTCATTAGTACCGTTTTGTTTTAAATCTGGCTTGATGCCTTTTAATCTTCTTGTTTGAGATAGTGAAATTCCTTTTGGATATATAGGTGATTGCAATTTTTTGGACAAAGTCAGGAACATCTGCTTATATCTTGTAAAGCCTCCTGTGTTGTTCTTCCTAGCAGTTCTCTGCACCCTCTTGTTTGGTTAATGCTTTGCCATCTGTTAACTTGATGATATTGTAATGAGGAGGGAGTTTATTGGTGAGTCTCTGACAGTATTAAAACATTGCTTTTGTATCCCTTTTCTTCCTTCAGCTCTACATGCTCTGCTGATGTATTTCTATTCATCTGCTTTAATTTTTGCCAAGGTTTCTTATTTGTATGCAGTCCCACTGAAGCTTTTACTGTGCTTTAAACTCATTCTAGCAAGGCCTGAAAAATTAGTTGTTGATGGTGTAGAGCTTCAATTGCTGAAGACTACGCTCGTCCAATTTACTGCTTCTGCATGTATTTCCCCTCATGTCAGTGAGGAAAAATGCGACTCATGCAATGGCTCACTGGCAGTGAGTGTGTACATTCCATAGTGCGATGTACAGGCACGTACTTTGCTTAGTAGAGACTTTGCTCAAGACAAAGTGAATTTGCCATAAAGTGGTGTTTTATATCTGTTACTCTGAATGTGAAAGTTAAGGCTGAATAGAGGAAGCAATACTGTTATAGCCCTGTAAAGCAGAAAGCTTTACTGTGAAGTGTGCCAGTTTTAGCTTTTCTGTATCACTGCATCAAGAATTCTGATTTTGTGATTTGAGCTTGGGCTGTTTTTCATGCATTTTAGGCAATAATGCTTGAAGGACCTTTTAAGAGAGCACTGTACCTTGAACATTATTGTGTAGAAACCATTTTGCTTTACCCTTTGCCATGAATAGTGTCTTTGGTATTTGCCTATTCTGTTATTTTTCCAACTATACTGATTTTTTCTTTTAAGTACTGCTTGTAAGAATATCACTTTCTGGTAACGGCCAGGAACTGTGGATCTGAAAGACAATAAGTAGTGGACAAGACTTGTGGATCTGTATTTTAATTGCAGGAGATAGTCTTCAGTTTGGCATGTCTGGCTTTGTGTCAGTACTTGCTGTCTTCCTCTCTGACATACTGAGAGAGCCTCAAAATGGTTGATGGCTTTCATTCAGAAATTCCTCCTGATCCTTTTAAAAATACATTAATGCCTTATTCTTTTTTTTTTTTTTTTTTTTTTTTTTTTTTTTTTTTATTCATATTTATTTTTTTTAAATTTTATATTTTTTTTTTTTTTTTGTTTTTATATTTTTTTTTTTATATCACTTTTGGTCTGACATCCTGGTGTTTTTTTTTTTATTTTTTTTTTTTTTTTTTTTAAATTATATTTTTTCTTTATTTTTTTTTTTTTTTTAATTTTTTTTTTTTTTTTTTGCTAAAGCCAGATTCAGTGCTTAGAAATTGCAGATGGTTCTGATTATTTGGCCCTAATATATGTTCATTGATAGCACGTGTGGTCGGACAGCCTGGAGTACTGCTTTGTTGTCTGTGCCGTGTGGTATTAACTCACTATTCCCTTTTGCAGGAGAGTGGTTACCTCACATTGGAGCTTACGTTAGGATATGACTATTGCTTTCTTTTCTGTGTAACAGTGCAGTAAGGCATCCTTCCTTCTTCAGAACACATCGAGGCCAGATGTGAAGACTTAAAGAATTCTGTAAAACCATTCAAATCTTAATATTGAAGTTTTGTTATAAGTTGTGTAGCTATAAAGCAACAGAAATAAATAACTGTTTTTTATAATGTATAAGTGAACATAAAACCTGTAATACTTGCAAGTGTGCTGATGGTTCTTATGTGTCTGCCTATTCTGACAAGCTGATCACAAGAGAGCTTAGCTAACGGGGAGCTCCGAATGATCCTGGGTGGATGATAGGACAAGCTTAAGGCAAAGAATTAGTACAACATGAAAGAGAAAACATAGCTGGCAGTTACAATTTGAACAGCTTCTGCTAGTAGATGAAAATGGTGCAACTGCCATTTCTGCATCGTTATTGAGGTAAACGTTCAATAAAGTATTTTCATTATGTATTTGAGAAAAACAAAAAATATGTGAAGACAGCCCAGTGGAGGGACCTTGCAATTCAGTGGACCGTTTCTTAGACTGAATGTCTGTTATCGGATTGATGCAGAACTGGCTGATGCAGCGAACGGTGTGGTTTCTTGGTGTTAGCAGGGCACACAAAGCCAAGGCTTTTTGATTAATCTGTGTTGCAGAAAGGGAGGAATCCTATGCAACTTTTAGAGGAGGTGATGCAGTCAACTTTCCATGCTTCAGGAGGCTTGGGACCTCCTGCTGTTGACTTGCTTTGCTAAAGGTGGTCAGGTCATTTCTGAGTTGTATACGTACATGTCTCTTTGAGTGTGTGTCTGTAATCATTTTGTAATTAAATGTAGAATATGTAGAAAATGTTTTGAAATTAGTCCCAACTAGAATTTCTCAAATTTTTGTATTGAACATACCATTAAGAATATTTTTTCCAACGGGAATAGTTTTACATTCTAGGCTATGCAGTAAGAAAAGTAATCTTGTATTAGGAACTCCAACTGAAATGCTGAAGAAGAGCTAAATTGGACTAAATTTCAGGAAAAGCTGAGTTTTATTTTAGAGTCGATCTACTGTAAAAACTGAAAACTGAAAATCTGTCCTAGAAGCATTAAAAAATGCAAATACAAAGCGACTAGTAGGAAGAAGTTGTTACATATATTGAAGATTGTCTGGAAGAACATTTAGATGCAAATGAAAGCATATACATATGAATGTATATCAGCAATTAGGTTGCAAATATATTAGCAGTTGGCTTAGATGCGTTTCTTTCAGGATTAGCTATCAGCTGTTATAAATTCTGTTCACAGTTTTTCTTTGGCATTTATGATTTAGATCCATCTCATTTGTACTTCTCTTCTGAATGCAGTTCTGAAAACTAGAACACTCTTTTATCGTGTTGGTATTACGATGCTATTGCTCCAGAGTCCTTCAGAATACAAAGAAATGTTTCTTAATGGAATTCTTACAGTAATGTCAAGTTTGTACAAATCTCTTAAGATTTGCTGTTATGAATTCTTGTGCAAAGTAATGAATAACAGCTTTAAAATGCTTTTAGACAATGAGACCAAGTTTTTATTGGGTTTAAAGTGGAAACACAACATGGTTAATAAAATATTGCAAAAAAAAAGTTTGAATTTTTTCCAACTGTATCAAAGCCTCAGAATGGTGTGTGGGGTTGGTTTTTTTTTGTGTATTTATAGACTGTCAGAGCTGTTCATCTTGCTGCAGGATAAACAGAGGAGTCAGATCCTCCAGTTTGAAGGATCGCATCAAACTGGAGCCAGTTGTAGTACTGTGGTCTATCAAAGTTGGTGGCCAAAAGTGCACTGGCATGATTAGCTTGTGATTTGATGAAGCATCTTGGTTTTTAAACATGCCATCGTGTACCATTGTGGATTTAGTTAAACCAAATGGAAAAGTTTAGAATAAACTTGGAAGTTTTCACTAAACTGGTCAACTGCCTGGGATTACTTGTTACTAGTTTTTAATACTACGCTCCCTTCCTCTTTTGTTGGTGGTTTTCATGTTTGGTCGATGTGTAAGAGAAATGAGGTATAGCTAATGTGAGGCATTACTTTACTGTCTGACTTAACATTCCACACTGTATTTTTATAGTGAAAGTATTGCTGCTGCTCTTTCTCTTTTTGCCGTTACTACCTCAGTAGAATTTTGTTTATTATAAAGTTGTCAGTTGTTATTGAAAAGTTGAAAGGTGAATCTTCAGTATTTGGTTCTTTAATAAAACCGTAGCTGTTAAAATGAAGCAGTGAATCAGAATTTGAATCTTCTCTTTAAAATGTAGCTTCACATCTCCAGGCCATCTTCAGCATTTCCCAGTTGCTATGAAAATCTTGGCAGTAAGAAACCAAGTAGGTGAACTAGATTGAGAAGAAGAATATGGAAGAGGAAGGAGTTGTGTAGGAAGCGTCACCAGAATGTAAACAGCTTTGATGCTTAACCCAAAATAACTCAGCCTTTTTCACTGAACTGGAAATTGTGTTGTGTTGTAAGTGGTGAACTAGAGACAGTCCCTTGTGTAAGGGATCCTTTGGTGACAAAAAATGAGGACTGTGTTCTTTCTAATGGTCATAAACTTGAAGATGCCAAATTTTTACCTAGCCACTTGGGCATGTGTACTTGGGCACGATGCTGTTTCAGGGATCTGGAGTTGCTTGTTTCCATTATAAGATAAAATGATGGCTCCTACTGTTCTGGAAGCTAATTGTTGACATTTCTAACAAACACTGGTATTTGCCTGGCTGGAGTTCTAAAATTATAGAGAAAGAATATTGAATTTTTTTAGGGCTGAAGTGCATTATTCTCTGTAGGTTTTTGCTAATTTATGTTGCCAGGGAATCTAAAAACTTCTGCACATTTTTTTCCCCTAAAAAAGACTATAAAAAGTTAGGCCATTGCTTCTGTTCACATCTGTTTACAAAAGTTTTGGGTTTTTTAATAGGTAAGGAGAGACATGATTCAATAATATCTGGGATCATATCTTCCACTTGGGTAATCCTTCTAATTAATTTATGACTTGCTGTGGGTTTTTTTGCATGTAGTCTCTGCAGTGATTAATCAGAATTTTGAAACTGGCAGCCCATAGCAGTGTTACAAAAGATAAAGTCGAACCTAAAAATTGTAACCAGTTAACTTAATCTACCTGCCTGAGAGTAATTTGTAGAGAGAAGTACTCCTTATCTCTGTGAGGTGTCAGATATACTTGAAATTATCATAACTGAGTAACTTCTGATTTTCATGATACTGGTGAGCATTGTGTGGAAGATACCGTTCCCTGTGCCAGTGATGGTCAGTGCTAGACTTTAGCCTGTTTTGCATTTAAATTGGATTAAAATGAATACTGAGCCCTGTATCTGCTAAGGAACTTTGCACTGGTACTTTTTATAGTAACTACAATGATGGTGCATAATGATCTTTCATAGATCTCCACTAAACTGGGAAGAATATTGAAGAGACTGGAGAGAATATGGGAAGATCTCAATGAGGATCATCTTTGCTCCTCTTTCCCTCTGAGCTTTTGTTTTGCCTTCTATACTGCTTTCCTGTATGTGACAGCACAGAATTTTCTGCTCTAATGTAGCCTTCCATGTGTGCTTTTTCCTTTCACCTGTACGGTTCTGCAACAGGGTAGGTCTTTGCAGAAATCTTCCCACTGGGAGAGGTGGCTTCATCACTGAAGCATCATGGCTTCTGTGGAATGGGTAGGGGATGGTAGTTTGTGGGAAGTATGTGTGAATTTATTTTACCATCTAGTCAGAGGTGCTAAATGGCAGAAGGAAAGGAGTGAGGCAGAGCCTTGAGTGCTTCAGAGGCGAGCTGAGAAGTCTGGCTCTCTACTTCATACTGAAAGTCTTGCCAACTTCTGAGCAAGGTAGCAAGAACAAGACTAGCCAGGAGGTACACATCTGGGGAACATGGCAGCTTGTCATTAGGTGTGATGGAATCAAAAGTATCTGGAAGATGACCTCGTTTAAGAACTGAGAGAGAAGATGGAGGATTGTGGGACTGTTTTCTTTCTCTCAAAATAGAGAAGAAATCCTCCACCTTGAAAGGATGGTGAGCTGCTTTTTTTCCTCAAAGGAGTGATAATGTACATAAGAAGAGATGTTGGACGGATTACAGCTGGAATGGAATGAGTTATGGATTAATATTAACCATAACTAAAGAATTAAATTATCAGCAGTGTGCTGTAGGCCACACAATTACAGGCGGCAACAACATCAACAACAAAAAGTAGTTGAAAAATAGACACAAGTTTTCTTATTGGAGTGTTGGAAAATGAGACCTACTCTTTGTTGAACTGCATTAAATGAAGTGAGTAAGTCCAGCATATTTGTGGCCATACTTTAAATAAATATTTATTTTACAAGAAACAATTATTCGATACAAACAATGCAGGTAGTTGTCAATGGTGCTTTGGAGGTATCGCTCTCAAGAGCATGTTACCATAAATTACTGTTGTCCGTAAATTATCTGGTTTTACAGTTGGGATTCTTCTGATACCAGATGAATTGGTTGAAACTGTAAAAGAGAACAAAACCAAAAAGTGCTAAGTCTGTTTGTGATGTTTCTGAAATATTAAAGTGCTTGAATGTGTGAGGAATGAAGGAGGGGAAAAGGAGATGCCTGTAGGAGAAACAGTATGCAAAAGTTGGATGTAAGGGAACTATGAAAGTGTAGAAAGATAAGATCATATAGTGTGGGTTTTTTTTAGCTATAAGTGAAATTAGCCAGGGTGAGAAGATAAATGATAATTGCTTTGAAATCTCCAGCAGTGATGGGGAGAGTCCACAAAAGGGGTGTTGCAAAAGGGAACATACAGTGGGATATTTTTGTGTTATTTCTGAGTGGTACTTTCGCAGATAAATACACTTCAAAAAAATCTGTGATTTACTGCTTGAGAACACCATAAATGTTTTCATGTTGTCGTTCATGTCTCAGCCCAGTACTGTTCAGATCATAAAGGAATGTAAAATAAAAAACGAGTGCACAGGATTGAAAAAATTACATAAATTGGAGCTCTAGCCACCTGGTACTGCAGCCAGGTGCAGCACATGAGCACCTACTAAAGGTGCTGAGCTGTTTGTCCCACTGCTTCTGCTGTTCTTCATTGCAAGGGTTAGAAATGTTCTTTGGTCTCCAGCATAATTTATTCTTATCTCCATTGGTCTTGTGCTCTTGTAGTCTAACATGTAAACAGCTGAAGGTTCCATCCTGTGCACACCTCTTGGTGTCCCGCTGTCTTTGAGGAAGCAAAATGCACAGGATCCTCCAAACTCCATCTCTTTTGACCACTTCTCCCCCCCCCCCTCCCCCCCTCCCTGT